>QGSO01000775.1:82299-190830 GCA_011037825.1 Carya cathayensis | reverse complement strand
CCTCATTTGCAATTAGGGTCTTGATTCAAGAAACTTTCAAGTGGGTCAAGTGATGTAACACCTCAGTCCCATATTGGGAACATGATTAAATCACATTGAGTGGATAGGTTATAAAGGTAGTTTGAACGGTGCAAAACTGCAAGTGCACAGTATCGTAGTTTTATAATAAAGTGGTAAGAAGACTATCGTCCTCAGGGATTGGTACCTTAGTTTTGCCAAATACCAAAATTATACTAATCTCGATTTTATCTAGAGGAATCACTAAGATTGTTGTAGTTGCAAATTAAACTAAAATCAACGCTAAGAGAAGTATGCAAAGGAAATAAAACTGACATTCAAAGATCAAATTAATGGGAAAGAAAACTTCTAGGAAATCGATTTCACCTAATTCTTCACTATGCTTCTCTCATCCAACTAATTTAATTTAATTTTTTTTGTCTATTAGCAAATCTCTAATTCATCCAAAAGCCTCTTTCGATAGTCAATTGGAAATTATTCTTGTTCATCAATTCACACAAGAATATGCAAATTAAATAATCAAGAGAGCAATAAGACCAATGATTTAGTTACTACATAGATTCATACAAGTCTTTCGATCTCTATACTTACCTATGCTGAAATATTCAAGATCTACCCTATGATTCCCTCTTTCGATAGCAAATCACAAGATTAAATATCATCTAATCAATGGCCAGTTAATTAGAAGCAATAAACTCAAAATAAATCAGATAAACAAAGAGAAAATTGCCTTAAATTAGCATAGAAAATCAAGCATAGTTCGGAACTAGGTTACATCATTTTCCTAGAATAAAAAAAATTTAGCTCATGATAGAATTAGAATTCAACATAAACGAATTCACCATAATTGTTCTGAGAATATTGGAAGAAAATAAACGCTGAAAAATACTCCTTGCAGCCGCAACTCGTCTTCAAAACTCAAGGAAATGATTTAATGCTTTTCTCTCGTCTATGCTCGTGTATGATTCCAACGTACGTGCAATTTTGTGGAATTTCCTCTCCAAAATAGATGATTTGAATCCTTCTAACTGTGTTTTTCTGTCCCAAAATGTGTTCTCCAGTCAAAAAGTACTGCCAATAAGTGAAAAATCACTTTTTATATGATGTGACGGCGGAAAACCCTAGATCTGTCAAAATACGATGTTCGCTCGAGCGGTGTGTCGAGCGAGACTTGAGCGTTCAACTCTGCCATAATTCGCTCGAGCGTCTTGTCGAGCGCACATCGAGCGTTCGACTCTGCCATAATTCGCTCGAGCGGCCAATGTCTCCGCTCGAGCGATCTGTGTTTTATCGCAACCCGCTTGATCTCACTGTCAAGCGGTCTTCGAGCGTTTGAATCTGTCAAAATTCGCTCGAGCGGCCAAAATCCTCCGCTTGAGCGAACTAGAAGATCTGCAACATGAAATTTTGCAAGTCATCAAATACTCCCAAAGTTACAACTTTGTTTGTCCTTAAACAAAAAGAAAAGCACATGATACTTTAGGCAATATCAACTCGACTCCAAAGAGAAGTATCATTACTCACCAAGCTTTTATGAATTTAGATTTCATCACTAGTATCTTACTCTTTTAATATCAAAAATGGTAAGAAAATCAATAAAAAATTTTACAATTTGTCAAGCAAGAGTTAGGTGTTTACTTCAACCTAAAGCTAAGACCTTGAGTGTGTGTGTGATATAGTCAATTTAACCTCAAACCACCTGCAAACTCAGATAAAAGTAGAATAACTAAAATCAGAAGAATTCTCTTAAAACTTAACCCCATAAGTCCAATTTTCAGAAATCCTCTCCACTAATGTAGTCAACACCAAAATCAGAGATCAAAAAGTTTTTAATAAGGTTGTAATGATAGGCCACAGGGTGAGGGTTAAGAAAGAACTGGATATAGAAAATCAAAGCAAACTGGGAAAATACTTAGTGAAAAGAACACTAAAAGAGATACCCACATGATTCAAATCAAAGCTCTTTCTTGGCAATATGCTCATACTTGTGGCATTATTGTTGCTGTAATCACTGAAGCAATACCAACAATTCCCTTAACAAAATCTGAGGTGATACATACTCCGCTTAGTGACTTCTTTCTTTCTTTTCCTTTCTTTTCTTTTCTTCCTTTTTTTTCACTTTCTTTCTTCTTCTTTATCTTCTTTATCTTTTTCTTCTTTGATCAAACAGAGCAAACATAATACGGATCCCACTCTTTCAACTATTTTTCTCTTTTAAAAGTAACTTTCCACCAAAGTATTTTCTCAAACTATCAAAGGTAGATTCATTGTTTTTCAGGCTTAGAGCGGGCATGGTTTATGTAGTTCAAAGAATAAATAAAGGCTTATGTAAAATAAGGCTCAAAGGGGTTGACTATGGAAACACACCATGTAATGATGGCATGACATTTAGGACGGCTGGGAAAGCTTTTTGGCTATGACAAAGAAATGCCTAGATCATTTCTCTAATATTCGGTATCAATTAGGATTTCGCCTCAAGGACCCATCAACGGATTCTAGAGCAAAGCAAAATTGAACTTCCCTCTTTCAATTAATTCAACTTCTTCTCTTCATAAGCAAAATGGAATAAGAGAAAAAACGACTATGTGCTCAATTGTGTTCAAAGTCAAAGATTTAAATTAAAGTACCCACAAAACTTCACTTGTCATAAAAGAAATTTTTGAAAATTTTTCTCAAAACCATCTTCAATCACAAATTTTAGAGTCATAGGGAGTTCAATCTTACTCCAATGCATGCTTGGTAAGAGAATCAAACAACCCATCAACAACCCAAGACTTAGAAAACATGAGGATCAAATGACTATAGGAGTTTACACCCCCAAACTTAAACTAAATAATGTCGTCATTGTAATGCATAAGTAAAAAGGATTGAAGAAATAAAAGAAACTTCCCTGGTTTCATGGTGAATCTTCCGTAGCTTAAAATTTTTCAGCTCTTTATTCATGCCAAATAAACTTACATCAAAATCCAAATTATTAAAACTTAAATAATTAAAGATAATAAAATAAATAAAAGAATAAAAAATAATTTTATGGTTGCCTCCCATAAGCGCTTGTTTTAAAGTCTACAGCCAGACTTTTCAATCTTCATCTATGTATAAAATGATGAGATATGGTTTAGGGGAGAAGTGGTGGTGTTGGATTATTCACTGAATTTCCACTGTGAGCTTTACCCTTTTCTTAACAGCACCACTAGAGGCTTTTGTACTAGTCTGTGAGGTCTATGTCAAGGGAATATCCTTTATCTTGTCTTCCTTTTGTTATAGTTATGGAGGCTGATGCAGGCGTTTCTGATGATACATGATGCCAGATCCAACATGAATGGTGTTAGAATACCTTGGAAAGGAAGATTAGAGTAACGTGGCAAGAAGCGTAGAAGCTTCCTTGAATTGGGGAATCATCATGCATTTGGCAAAATTTTGGCCATAACTTTTTTTTTATAGGTAAAAGTAAAATTTTATTGATATAAAAGGCATTGCCTAAGTACACCAGTAGTATACAACAAGCATGCCTAATTATATCTAGGTACTAGTGAGAGATACAAGCAAGTCACGAAGATTGTCTATGTTACAAATAATGGCCAAAGCCCAAGAAAGTAAAGTATTGTAGAAAAATTGCTTCAGCTCATTCAAAGAACGCTTCATGTCTTCAAAGCACCTCTTGTTTCTCTCTAGCCACAAACATCACATACTGCAGTGAGGGATCATTCTCCACACAGCAGCTATCTGGGCATTCCCCCTAATTCCTGTCCAGCACCTCAGAATATCCCTAGCTCTTCCAGGCATGACCCAAGCCTCCCCTGTTCCAATTAAGGATCTCATTCCATAAACACCTAGCCACCTCACAGTGTAACAAAAGATGATCCACTGATTCCCAGTCTCTCTTGCACATAAAACACCAATCTATTATGATGAGATCACACTTTCTTAGATTATCCGACATGAGAATATGCCCAAGAGATGCAGTCCATGCAAAGAAAGAAATCTTTTTTTTTTTGATAAGTTACAAAGAAGGAAATCTGAGAAGGTACTTTGCATTGCCATATAGCCTTCCAAGGAAAACTATGATCATTAGATACACCCAAGAGGACCTTATAGAAGGAGCGCATTGAGAGTTTGTTATTTCCACTCAAATACCAAATCATCCTATCCTTCCATCTCATTGCTGATCGATATTTGCATATAACGAGTCAAAGAAATCAGCAAGCATATCCAACTTCCAATGTTGAACCGCTTTCGAGAAACTTACATTCCAATGGACAGCACCATTAGATGTACCACAAAGTCAGCCACGGCAGCCTCTTTGTCATAAGAAATTTGGTAGAGCATGGGAAACACCTGCTTTAGAGCCTTTCACCACACCAAACAACATGCAAAAAATAAATTCTATTACTTCTTCCAATTGCAAATCTGAAAAACTTGGAGAATCTTCCCCATCCAGCTCTAATGTTTTTCCACATTCCACACCATGTGTCCCTCTAACTTCCTTAGAACACCAAGGCCCCAGCATACTCCCATACTTAGCATCTATGACTTCTCTCCATAAACTCTCCCCTTCCCTATGGTATCTCCACAACCATTTCCCCAAAAGTGCTTTATTGAAAATCCTCACATTACGCGCCCCCAACCCACCACATGGAATTGGTGAGCAAACTTTATCCCAACGAGCAAGATGGAACCTAGTTTGCTCCCCAATGCCTCCCCAAAGAAAGTTGCGAAAATTTTTCTCAATACGAGAAGCCACACTTGTAGGTAATGGAAAAAAGGGATAAAAAAATAGGTAGGGAGGTTAGATAGAGTGCTCTTGGTAAGAATTAAACGACCACCCTTGGACAAGTAATAGATTTTGTCTTGAAAGCAACCCCCAACGGATGACTGAGGTATTTCAAAGGCAGCAAAGCAACCTTACAGCCCAAGATATTCGCCAAGTCCTGAATATTGTGCACACCACCCACGGGAACCATTTCAGACTTTGAGAGATTTACCTTCGGGCCTGAAACTGCTTCAAAGTAAAGCAATACAGCCCTCAAGTACTGCCTATAATTGTTGTGCGGCTCACAAAACAGTAGTGTGTCATCACCAAAGAGAAGTTGAGATAGTAACACCTCCCACTGAAAATCCAGCTAGAAAGCCTCCATTCATCTCCGCTCTCAACATAATACTCAATGCTTCCATAACAACGACAAATAGCAAAGGGGAGAGAGGGTCCACTTGTCTTAGTCCCGTAGAGCTGTTAAAGAATCTTTCCGGTGCTCCATTCACCAAGACTGAATAGTGAACTGTAGTTATACAATGCCTAATCCATGAAATCCATCTACTAAAACACCCAATTAACGTGATCACAAGCCTTTTCCTTGCCTATCTTGTGAGCCCAGGTATGCCCTCCTTGATTCTACAATCTAAGCATTCTTTGGCTATCATTATTGAATCCGAAATTTGTCTCCCCTTCACAAACACATTTTGAGATTTTGAAATAATACTACTCATAACTATACTCATGCGATTGGCAAGCACCTTTGAGATTATCTTATATACCCCATTTATGAGGTTAATAAGCCGAAAGTCTTTCACTTCCATAGCCCCAACTTTCTTAGGGATAAGAGTTATAAAAGATGCATTAATGCTTTTTTTTTTTTTTCGAATTTACCAATGGTGTATAAGCTCCTGAAAAACCTGCATAATATTGCCTCCCCGCTAGTGGAGGCCGTAGATACTTTAAATTTGAAAACATATACCTAGAGGATGAGAGTTTTGTGGAAAGGGTGAGGCAATGGTGGTCTTCATATTCATACTTTGGTACCCCAAGTTTTGTATTGGCTAGCAAATTTAAAGCACTTAAACAAGATCTGAAAAAATGGAATGCTGAGGAGTTCGGGAATGTTGAAAAGAAAAGAAAGTTTCTGCTTCAACAGCTGTGCAATGTTTGGCGGTAAGGGAGATGTCAGGCGATGCAACAGGTGAGGATTTGGATGGGAAAAAACTAACATGTCTTGTGTTCATAGAAAGGAGAGATGGTGGGCATCTCCCCTGACAGGGACGGGAACAGCTTTCGGGCTTACCTGTTACCACACATACCGTTAAGGCTCTCCACCTATGGTGGTTCTTATACCCAATTTTTAAATTTCAGCAAAGCTAGGTGTAAATGGGGGTGACCGTATGTTGTGGACTCACACGGGGAGCAAAAAGTTCACCATTAAATCTTTTTACAAGGTTTTGACAGTCCAACAGCCTATTTCATTTCCGTGGAAGAGTATATGGAAGGTGTTAGTACCGTCTAAAGTTGCTTTCTTTACCGGGACAGCTGCACATGGGGAGATTTTAACGGTTGATAATCTTAGAAAGTGATGTATGATTGTCATGGAGTGGTGCTACATGTGTAATCTTAGAAAGTCGATAGATCATTTGCTTTTACAATGTGAGGTGGCTGGGGAGTTATGGGCTGGTATCCTCAGTAGAGCCGGGCTGAGTTGGGTAATGCCTAAGTGTGTGGTGGATCTACTTGCATGCTGGAATAGGTCTCACAATTGCGCTCAACTAGCAGCAGTGTGGCGGATGATACCGTTGTGCTTAATGTGGTGCCTATGGTCGGAAATGAATTATAGGTGTTTTAACAACAAGGAGCAGGTAGTGGGGGAGGATATCTGGAAGCTTTTTGTATTCTCTCTTTTCCAATGGTTTTCTGCTATTGTTTTTAAGGGTGGGAATGTTCATGAGTTTTTATCTTCTTTTCAGCTTCACTAGAATGTAATTAGGTGTCTTACTTTGTATACTTCCTGTGTACTTGGGCATTGCCTAGTTTCTTTCTATTCAATAAAGATTAGAGAAAAACTTGTATGCCCCCTCTAGTTGACTGCTACAATGTACTGCCCGCTGGGAAAATATATATATATATGTTTTTACTTAGTGATTAAGCAAGTGATTTTAAGTGTATTGGTGTATTTTTTTTATTTTTTTAAAAATATTTAAATATATTAAAAAATGTGAAAGGAAAAATGAAAAAAAAAAACAAAAACTAACTAGCGGTATAAACAAGCGCTGCTACTCAGGCGGCAGAGTAGCTTCGCTCTGAAGATTATTACTTACCAATAAAATAAAATAAAATAACAGGGGGTAGTTGTTGAATTGGAAAAGATCACATTAATGGAGGCCAAAATCTAGGGTTCAATGGTTGAAAGAAGGTGATAAGTGCACAAAATTTTTTGATCAAAAGGAGAACTCTCACAAGAGGAACAATGCTATAGAAGTTATTCAAGATGGCAAAAACATCCTTTCCCATCAAGAGGCCATCAAGGAACATGCTGTCAATTTTTCTGAAAAGCTGTTACTTGTCAAAAAAAAAAAATTTATGAAAAGCTGTTCAAGGAAGAATATTCATGGAGACCAAAGCTAGATGGTTTGTCTTTTGATGCAATTGATCAACACAGTGCAGCATGAATGGAGAGAGTTTTTGAATAAGAAGAAGTGCTTGATGTTGTCAAAGGAATGTCTTTTTTTTTTTTTTTTTAAGAAAAGTAAGAAGGTATATTATTAAAAGAATAGGCAAAATGCCACGTTTAGTACAAAGAATGTACTAAACTATGTAGGATCAATAGAAATAAGAAACTCATGTAGATTTTCGCCATTAAAACTAACAGCAATAGCCCAAGTACAAAGAGTTCTAAAAAAGAAGACTTTCGGCTCCTCCATTGATCTCTCTTTATCTTCGTATGTCCGTTCATTGCGCTCCTGCCACACACACCACATAATGCATATCGGGATCATCTTCCAAATCGCCTTAATCTAGTTGTTGCCTCTTAGACCTGTCCAGCTAGCAAGAACCGCCACTACTGTTTCCGGCATAACCCAATGTAATAAAAGATGGTCAACGGATTCACCCCCCTTCCTACACATACAACACCAATCTACGATGATCACCCTTCGTTTTCTCAAATTGTCCATTGTGAGGATCTTGCCCAGTGAAGTGGTCCACACAAAGAAAGCCGCTTTGAGAGGCGCCTTTTTTTTCCAAAGCTTTTTCCAAGGAAACTGAGAGGGTTGCTCTTATGTTAGGGCCTTGTAGAAAGCACGAACCGAAAACAAGCATTTTCCCGATGGTACCCACTACAACAAATCTAGAAGCTGGTTACTTGGTTTGGTTGAATACAAAAGACTGAAAAATGCTTCAAAAGTGTCCATTTCCCAATCTTGTGCCACCCTGCTAAAACTGATGTTCCACTGGATTTGCTCCCCCATTACCACCATGACTTCCGCCACTGATTTCTCTGTCACTTGCAACCGAGAATAATGTCAGGAATAAATCCTTAAGCGCACAATTATCACACCAGGTGTTATACCAAAATTTGATCTAGTTCCCCTCTCCTAAACGAAGCCTATGTAGTGAGAGAAGACCCCCCATCCCTGTCTAATATGTTTCCACAATCCCACACCATGTGCCCCTCGCACTTCCTTAGTAGACCAACCACCCCATAATCCCCCATACTTACTTTCAATCACCAACTTCCAAAGAGCTTCTGGTTCTCTATGATATCTCCTTAGCCACTTTCCAAGTAGCGCCTGATTAAAGATTCTCAGCTTTCTAATGCCCAAACCACCCTTTGAGATGGGCCTACAAGCCTGTTCTCACTTGACTAGATAAAACTTGAACTCTTCTCCTATTTCGCCTCTCAAGAAGTCCCGTTGTAGTTTCTCAATGCGAAGTGCCACCCTTGCTTGGATACGGAACATGGATAGGAAACATGTTGGAAGGTTAGAAAGAGTACTCTTTATTAGCGTAATCCGGCCCCCTTTTGATAGGTACATTCTCTAAAGGAATGTCTAAAGACAAGGATCCAAGTTTGGACGGGTTTTCTATGGCTTTTTTTCAAGCATGTTGGGACATTATGAAGGAAGACATTATGAAGGTATTTTTGGAATTTCATGCTTTTATGAAATTCAAGAAAAGTATCAATGTTACTCTTATAGCTTTGATTCCTAAAAAGGTGGGGGCAGCAACTATGCGGGATTTCAGGCCAATTAGTTTGGTTAACCGGGTTTATAAGATAATTTCTAAGGTACTGGCCAATCAGATGAGTGCAGTAATGGGAAGAATTATATTAAAGTCACAAAATGCTTTTGTGAGAGGAAGAAAAATATTATATTCAGTTTTAACGGCTAATGAATGTTTGGACCATAGAATTAACTTGGCTGAATCTAGAGTTTTGGTTAAATTGGATATGGAAAAGGCATTTGATCATGTTTGGTGGGAGTTTCTTTTGCATTTGCTTGGTCGATATGGTTTTGGTGAGAGGTGGTGTACGTGGATTAAGCATTGTATTTCTACACCAAGATTCTCCGAACGGTAACCCGGTTAGTTTCTTCAATAGTTCACATGGTTTGAGATAAGGAGATCCGATATCTCCTTTCATCTTTATTCTTGTCATGGATGCATTGAGTAGAATAGAATGATTGAAGCGGCGGTGGGAGGTAGTTTTTTGTCAGGTTTTGAAGTGGGCTGTGATTCTCGGAGTTGTGTGATTGTTTCTCATCTACTTTTCGCCGATGACACATTAATTTCAGTGAAGCCAATCAAGAACAACTCCGGTCCTTGAGAGCTCTTCTGCTATGTTTTGAAGCTGTGTCGGGATTGAGAATTAACTTAACAAAGTCTGAAATAGTTCTGGTGGGCTCAGTGTCAAATATTTCAGATCTGGCTAATATTTTGGGGTGTAAAATATCGTCGCTTCCTATGACGTATCTTGGTCTTCCCTTGGGTGCCTCGCATAAATCTATTTCGATTTGGGAAGGAGTGATTGAGAAGATTGAGAGGAGGTTAGCCAGCTGGAAAAAATTATATTTGTCTAAAGGGGATAGAATCACTTTAATCAAGAGTGTGCTGTCCAATCTTCCAACATATTTCCTTTCTCTCTTTCCTCTACCGGTTGGGGTTTCTATGAAAATTGAAAAGATCTATAGGAATTTCTTGTGGGGAGGTAAAGGGGAGGAAAATAAATTTCATTTGATGAGTTGGGATAAGGTGTGTCAACCGATTTCTAATGGTGGTTTGGGTGTGCGTAACTTGAGGCTTTTTAACAAAGCTCTTTGTGGGAAATGGTTATGGAGATATCATTTAGAAAGAGATGCATTATGGAAAAATGTGATAGATGTTAAATATGGGGCTATGTTGGGTAGTAAGCGTTCAAATGAAGTGAAAGGAGCTTATGGGATGGGATTATGGAAGTCAATTTGAATGGGGTGGGGGGAGTTTGTTAAACATGTCAAATTTATGGTGGGGGATGGATCAAGAATTCACTTTTGGCATGATAATTGGCGTGGAGAGTTAACTCTCAAGGATGAATTTCCTTCACTTTATCAGTTTGCAAGGCAGCAAGATGCAACTCTGCTTGATTCATTCTCTGTTTTAATAATAGCATTCAATGGACTGTTGACTTCGTCAGAAATGTAAATGATTGGGAAGTTAATGTAATTTCAGATTTTTCAGCAGATTATGAGTTGAAAATTGTCCAAGGAAGTGTAGACAGATTGTTGTGGATTCATGAAAGAAATTTCAGCTTCTCAGTTCACTCCTTTTATAATGCTTTAACCCGCCAAGGTGTACGTAATTACCCCTGGAAAAGTATTTGAAAATTTAAAGTGCCGAGTAAGGTAGCTTTCTTCCGTTGGCTGGTGGCTCATGATAAAATTCTGACCATTGCAAATCTAAGAAAGCATGGTCTTTATGTTGTTGATTGGTGTTCTATGTGCAAAAAAGATAGCGAATCAGTTAATCACTTGTTTCTCCGTTGTGAGGTGGCTAAAAATTTGTGTAGTGCCATTTTTGGAAGGATGGGTATTTCTTGGGTGATGCCAAAGCATATGGTGAATTTACTAGCTTGTTGGAGGTATGCTGGCGGAGTCTACCTTTTGCAGCTATTTGGAAAATGATTCCTTCGTGCTTGATGTGTTGTCTATGGCTTGAAAGGAACGGGAGATGTTTTGAAGACAGAATGATTGTTGGATGAAATTAGAGAATTTTTCTTTAAAACTCTATGTCTTTGGGCTAAGGTTAATGTAATGAATGGTGATGGATGTGTTGGAGTTTTTCTAGTTTTTTTCTATCTTTTTAGTTGCTGTATGTAGGTATTTCCTCTTGTATACTTCTTGTGTACTTGGGCTATGCCTATTTATGATAATAAAACTCTTATTAATTATAAAAAAAATATCACTCCCCTACTACATCCCAGCCATCGTGATAAAAAGCCGTCGAAAACCCATCCGAACCCGGGGCTTTATCCTTTGCCATCCCACGAATCACCCGAAGAACCTCCTCCGCTTCAAAAGGTCTATCCAACCACGTAGAGCTTAACTGATCAATAGTCTCGAAAGGCATACCATCAAGTTTGGGTCTCCAAGGAGATTTTTCAGCAAGGTCTTTGTAAATATTGACAATGTGGTTCTTAATAGCATCATAATCCAAGTAAACCTGTCCCTCAACCTGAAGCACCTCGATAGTACATTTGTCCCCTTCCTCTAGCCAAAGGGCTCTTGACTTTTGCCTCCACAAAATTTCCTTCATAAGAAGCATCTTCTCCAGGTCCAAAGTGATGGCTAATTTCCTGCAAGAGTCCTCCATCAAAAGAGGAGCGCTCACCTCCCTTTCCTCCAAACTCTTTAGTTCGGTAATCACGCATAAGGTCTAACAAATGACACATGAATCCGCACAAAAGGTATATGCTTTTCAAAACAATGAAATCCATGGATCCAATGAGAAAGGAAAGAGAGATTCCGCTGCTGAAATTGTTGAACTGGATCTATTTTGTACAAAACAGTGCTCCTTTCTACAAAGAGACTCCATGGGAGAGCTATTTATTGTACTCGACCTTGGTTTGAAGAGTCCCACCTTTTCCTCCACTCACTGTTGAGGAAGGAGAAAACTATGAGGGAGAGGAAAATCAATTGATGTGCTTCTATCCTGAGGAAGCTTCTCAGATTAGAACCATATAAGAGAGCAATATTCACTCTCTTAAGCCCATTAACACTCTCCAATGGGGGAGATTTAAAGATCATGGCAGAGGTTTATCTCTAGAATACTTTTGAGAGAGGTGCAACTATATATAATTTTAATATACCATAAAAAAGCATGCTTTTTAGCACCTGGCGCTTTTCCAAAAGTGCACCCTTCGTGCTTTAGTTATGTTCTATTAGTATGGCTTTGATTCAGGCTAAGTGCTTTTCCTCTATTGCTTTGCACTTTAGGCATAGCTAAGCATGGTTCTTACTAGCTTTTCAAATCTCCCACAATGCACCCCCTCAGTACTTTATATATCTGCTCATATTATGATATCCTTTATGTAGATTATTCTTAAGTTGTTCTAAATTTTCCAATGATAATAACTTGCTTTTGATCATCTCACAATATAGTGGATTTAATAGTTTGATGAAGCTTAAAGTTGAATATCAGATTTAGGCGTGCCATGATTCAATATTTGAATTTTTGTAAACTTTGTTTAACCCTTAGGGATAGTTTATTTGCAGTAGTTTATGTACATCACTAATATCATGTCAAGAAATCTGCACTATTAACCTGTTTAGAGAATATGGTGAATATTGAGACGGATGTCTGTTATCTCTTCCCTCTCCTTTCCTTGCTACACTTTCACTGAGCTTCCTCTAACATTTTCAGCTTGGATGTGGTCATGGACTTCCAGGGGTCTTTGCATGCCTTGAGGTGATTTTTTGCTTCATCAGTTGTGAGATAAGATATTATAAAATACCCACACACAGGTCTCTTAAGCTTCTCTGCTTTCCGTATCAGGGTGCAGCTGCTGTACATTTTCAGGACTTCAATGCTGAGGTCATACGTTTTCTAACCATTCCCAATGTAAATGCAAATCTTTTGGAAAAGAATCAACCCTCAGTAGCAAACGTGAGCAATTCTGGTGGTGAGCTTCGTTTCTTTGCTGGTGACTGGAGTGAAATCCATAAACTTCTTCCCCATGTACAAGACAACGAGAAGGATCTAAACCATAGCTCAGGGCATGGTCAAATTGCTGGTTATGATATTATCTTAATGGCAGAGACAGTTTACTCAAACTCCACTCTTCGAAGCCTTTATGAACTTATAAAGAAGGTATTGTTTTATGGAGTCATAGACTACCTATTTTTGGCATTTTGAAACTAAGTAGTTGCTCGAGCTCTAAAAGCTTGTAATTCACAGTGCACAAGCTGTCCTCATGGAGTTGTTTATATGGCGGCAAAGAAGTATTATTTTGGAGTGGGTGGGGGAACACGGCGGTTTCTGTCTCTGGTGGAGAAAGATGGTGAGTCAGATCTGCTTAAAGTTTTTTCACAGAAAATTCCGAAGGAAATATGACATAAAATTTTCACATTCGTTTCTCTCCCTTCCCTTAGGCTCCTACGTGTCGATGGTAAGGGAAGCAAAAACATTTACAGCATGCCACTGTAATGCATGACCAGCCTTTGCCTTAGTGATAAGTCTTGTACACTTTCAATTACTTTATTAAAAGAATGATTTCTTGGACAAAAAACCTATACAGCCCAAGAGCATGAAGACTCGGACAATTCAGATATTATGTAGTCTTTATGTTGGTCATGTACTTTGCAGCTTTGAACTCATAGATCCATAGTTAATATTCCCACATACACACTATATGTAATTTGAAGAAGATATAGTTCAGGAGTTATGCATCCATGCTTGACGTGTGGTTCTTGTCATGGTTGAATTTTGGTGAAATGTACTCACATGGTACAGAATACCTGTTAAATGGTCCCCTTTTTCCTCTCTTCAGGTATTATGGCAGCTAGCCTGGTTGCCGAAGTCGCAGATGGTTCGTCCAATGTTCGAGAGGTATGGAAACTTTCGTTAACGTAGATCTGGATTTTGAGTTGTGGCTGGAAGCAATCATTGTCCAACTAGCAGTTGACAAGTTTTGTATATTTCTTTCCCAAGCCTGCATATATGAACGCATAGGCTTTTCTAATTTTTTATAGTTGGGTTTTTGTTTTTATTAAATTGTTATTACTGTTATCATTAGTGTCAGTCTTAGTAACCTGGTGTTTCTCTATTATTATGTTTTAAATCTTTGTGTGCATTACAATTTCTCTATTATATATTATATTATTGATATGATGTGATATGCCCCAATTGCATAAATGAGAACATCTATTTGCTAGTCTGCGTTTTTTTTTAATAATTAAGATAAATTCCACAGCAAGTGGTGTATTTATTTTTATAAGCAGAATTGTAAGCAGTTAAGCATCCCAGAATTAATCAACAATAAATAACTCTGCCTGTGCCTCACTGCCAATGCTACATGGTTAGTTCCAAGATGTTGGTGTCAATTTAATTTTAATCTAATCTGAATGTTGAATAACGTTGACAGCTGATTTAATTTAATTGACATTCAAGGCAAGGTTTTTGAAAGAAAAATTCTATTTATCATCCATTTTACCATCTTCTTTTCAGTATCTTATGATGTGGCATCAAATTATTGGCTCATAAGTTAGACATAACATATCGTCTCTAATTATTTAATACTATGAAGCATTATTCTTTTTGAAATACAGGCCAATCCATGGTTACGTCTTTTAACATTATGTCACCATTAGAATACATCACTTCACTGATATACATGGATTGCAAATTTAAGGTGAAAACAACAATTTATTCTGTCAAACTATCCCTTCTTTTGCAATATAACCAACAAGTTATTAAAGTTGTTATGTTGTTCTATGTTTTTGGAATAGAAGTTGCAATGTATCCCTTACTAAGATCTAACCTAAAAAATAAAAGAACAGTTACTTCTAGCAATAGTTTATATAGTTTGGTGTTTGAAACCAAGAAGTGGAAAAAATTATTGCATAGTCTGTTTATATATATATATATATATATAGGAAAAATTCATTATCAAACTGAAAATTACAATGAATTTTTATCAACCCAAACAACTTGGGAGTTAGGCATAGGAGTAACATCCTTCCACATGACTACATCATCTACATGCCAAGCATAACGAGCCAACCTGTGAGCAGCCTCATTACCTAATCTATGGACATGTTGGACAATGCGTGAATTAAACCTTCTCATTAAACTCTTCGTGTCTTGCAGCAGATGAAATAAAATTGAAAAAGATGATGATGTTTCATCTTGGATAGCCTTGATCATCATCAAACAGTCACTCTCCAAAATAAGTTGCGTAATACCACATTGCAAGCAAAATTGTAGTCCTCTGAGTATTGCAAGAAGCTCCACTGCCTTAGAATCTGCAACATCTTGTTCTTTTTTACTGACGGCAAGCAGAACCTAACCCTTTTGGTCTCTTAGAATTGCTCCCACCCCTACCTTTTGTTGATTTGAAAACGTAGTTCCATAAACATTTAGTTTAACAAAGCCAGAAGAAGGGGTTGCCAACTACATAGTCTTAAATTAAAGAAAAAATATATTTATAATTTCGCTCATTGACACTTCAAAAACACTACTAACAATATTGGCTAGGATAAAAAAAAATTATTTGTGTTGTGTAACTTTTTACCTAAACAGTAAAGGGTTTCACAATAAATAATTTATTTACAAATTACAGAGATTTAAAAATTGGTTCCAACAATTATTAACTTACGATGATCGTGTCATAGAGCCAACCATCAATGAGGTTTCAATCAAGAGCCAGGCCTACAACGATAATATTTAGAGCAACCTCTACTAGGAGGATTAGCTGGGGGAGGTAGATAGCCTACATTTTTACTATACATTTGACCTCTACCTCTGCCATTGCAAGCTGGCTGGTTAGGGTTCATAACCCCATATTATATCCTTTTCTATTATGCAAGAAACCTTCGACTTGTCTCTGACTCCATCAACAACTCATGATCTTCTTCTTCGTTGCACTCTGCAATCGAACCATTGATGGTGTGTAAGCATAGCCGCTCGTCGGTGAAGCTACACCGTTGATTGGATGGAGGAGGTGCAGGGCAAGAAGGCAACAGAAATTGAGAGACTTCATGCGAGAGATATACATTGTTTCCATTTCAATTGTGGTTTGATTACTATGTACTCTTCCTACTTTTAAGCACTTTATAGAGAGAGAGAGAGAGAGAGAGAGAGAGAGAGAGAGAGAGAGAGAGACTTTTTGCAAAAAGCTCTAGTGGAAGCCGCACTTCACCAACCCTATGAGGATATTGTAGCATTGTTTACTGTTCATGTGCCACTTTTTACATGATAATTTGGTATTGTATTGCCTTTGGATGGGTTAGGTCAATGTTTGGAAATAAAAGTTAGAGTCAAATAATTATTGAAGCTATGACAAAATGAGGATTCTTTTTACTCTCCATTTGAAAGTTTATAGAAGAATAGACCAGGATGTAACATAAAAGACTAGAAATGAAATTAATGAAATGGAGAGTATGATACAGGGAATCTATAATGTTTGGATGTTTTGAATGAATGCCAAAGTGAAATATTTAATCCTCCCAACCCACTACTACAAAACTATGTGACTAATAAGTAATAAAGAAAAAGAAATCTAAGGCTACATAAAGTGATTCCCTCATCCTTTAGGACTTTTCTTCCCTTTATGATCTATCAGTCCCTTTTGATCGGTTTTCCCTCTCACGTAGGTAGTCTCCCTCTTTTCTAGAGGGCGGTACTTCAATTTTATTAAGGAAATGCTTCAGTAGAGGGAGATTATAGCTACATTCCAACACCTTGGAGTTACATTATAGAAATCCAAAACAAAGGAGTAAAAACAATCGACCTACTTACAAGCCAAAAATAAAAATTAATCATAAACCATATCATTTACAAAGTAAAATTGTGAATCCTAGTTTATCAATACGAAAAGTACCCCTAAATTCCTTTGGTGTCGTAACAAATTCTTCATGGTCACCTGTGGCACCCTTTTTTGTGAGTGCATTAGCCACTTGCTTAACCTCCCTATAAACATGACGCAATGAGGATACTAGGTCCCTTGGTAGCAACTGAATCCTATTCCAACTATTGAGGCGTGTTTTGTAACCATCGCTGAGATCACTGTTTAATGCAGGCAAAAGGAGGAAGGAAAGGGTGGTTGGCATCATGAGGCCTATGATGCCCAAATTAGTTATCGTGCAAGCTTAATTTCTTAATACAGTCTTACCTGTTCATGTCATGGACCTACCTTTTATATGTGCCCCATTCCTTGTGAAACTTGCCCATCATGGCCATCAATCTCCTTGCCGAGCCGGCAAACATGTCATTTAATGAGGCCACTCGTGCCAGGTACTAGGGTCCGACCTTGAGGGAGGCCACTCTCAAATGCATTTAATGCATCTGATCCTCCAGGGGACAGGATCCTAGTCCCATTAATGAACCGAGACAGGGACAAGCCACTGCCCAAATTTCTAGCCGCGGGCCCTTCTCCCTGGGTCCTTTAAGCTCATTCCCCTTGTAGCCGTGGGTTTTGCTAGGCAAGGCAACCCAGCCCAAGCACACATAAATTACCATTCCAGTTACTCCACATATTCCCTACACACCGGCGAGGAGGAAATTTAAATCTTTCCCCGTCCATAATTTACCCACACATCTTTATGTTTTCCTACCTTGGGAATGTGCACAACTGTCACCTCATCGTGTCCCATCACCATTCCAACTTGGGTTTCCAATCGTCGTCCTTATCCTATATACTCATCTCTCTAGTTCCCATCGCAACAGTAGCTTGAAATTTGCGTACTCCCGTTGGTAACTTCTTCTTCCTCTTGCTTCGTTACCCACTCTGTGCTTCCTTCTTCCTAAGTATCTCCCATGGCTCTAAGAAATGTCTCTCAGGATAGGCCTCTCTCCTTCAATGGGTCTTCTTGGGCTTCGACCCTCAGTGCCATAGCTCTTGGTGCCCTGCGGGAAATGTACTCGATCTCTGAGTCGGTGGTTCTAGAACTTCCTGAGACTGGCTGCGCTGCTGTTGACTCAATGGGCAATTCCGATTGGGGGATTTTTCCCAATGAGAAGAGGATCGAGTATGTCTTGTATGACTGGGAGAGGGCTCGTCTTCAGCTAGTGTACACATTGGTTTGGGAACATGAGGAGAAGGTTTGGACTGACATCCTTCTGTCTTTGGCAAACATAGCCTGGTAGTTGGTAATGCCCAATCAATCACACCTAAGGGGTCAAGAATTCTTGAGAGGGCTCCCTACCTCGCAAGCACCCTTCGGAGGGCACCTCCTCAACAACAGTGAAGCGAACCAGCATAGAGGGAGCCTCCTCATTCGTAAACCTGTCAGGGATAGGCAGTGGGCCGAGTCTTTCTGGCATGCCCTCCTCAAGGTCGCCCTAAGCATCTTCCTCTAATCAAAGCACCTCTTCCATGCCATCCAGTGGCCCTGGGGCCTCTTCTTGGAACTCTAACAACGAGGCACTATAGGCTACCTTCCTTGAGGCCACCAAAGTTGCCCAGGCTAAGTGTCCAGAGGTGCCCGACCTCTCAAGGGCTAGCAGGCGATTTGGCTCAGAGATCCTGACAGTACTGTAGGGCCTTGAGGGGTGGCCCGCTCTCCCCTCCCATGAATGTCACGTACCCCAAAGGTCTTTCTCATAGCAACCCCATCATGCTCAGCAAGGAAGGTTCTTCGTCTTCGTTAGGGGATTCATTGGACCACAACACCTCCCCCCACAAGGGAGACTAACACGGGATCTTGGCCAACAAGATGAAGCTGCAAAGCAAGACACTACTTAGGAATGAGAGACGGATGCTTAGCAGTAGCCTTGGATTGGGTCTCTGAATGAAGTTTAGCTTTTGGTTGATTTTGTGAAATTGTTTGGACTTTTTATTTTGAGAAAGAAACCATTTTGTAAAATGGGTAGATGTTGCTACAGTGAAAGTAGTTATGGTTTTTAATATGTAATTAATAGGACAGTCTTATATTTTGATAAACATGTTATTTTGAGTTTTGAAGTTATAAAAGAAAAATGAGAAAGTCCATTTTGTAAATTGTTATTATATTATTTACGTATAAAAGAAAAAAAAAAGGACAAAATGTAGCAACTAATTCCATCTCTAGAGAGGGGTTGTTACAATGGGGCACTTAAGAGAGGTGTTCCCTCCTTTGGTTGTTGACGCACGAGTGTGAGGCATCGGCCTAAAGGACCAGGTAGGATTTGGATCTACCGCTTTGGAGGACGAGAGGGGAGTGGGACACTCGGGAAGGTGTTCCCCCCCTTCTGTCATCGAGGCGCGAGCGCGAGGCATCAACCTTAAGAACATGGCGGGATCTGGATCGATTGCTATTGAGGGAAATAGGGGACTGGAACACATAGGTAAGCTCTTCCCCCCTTCGGTTGCTGAGGTGCCAATGCGAGGCATTAACCTTAAGGGCTAGGGGGATCAGGATCAACCGCTCTGGAGGGCAAAGCGAGAGTAGGGCACTTGGGAAAGGTTTTCCTTCCTTCGGTCGACGAGGCACAAGCGCGAGGCAGTGGCTTGAAGGACCAGGAGGATCAGGATTGACTGCTCTGGATGGTGATGGGGAGTGAGCCACTTGGGAGAGGTGTTCCCCCCTTTCAATCACCAAGGCACGAGCACAGGGCATCAGCCTTAAGGACTAGTAGTGATCAGGATCAACCGCTTTGAAGGGCAAGGGGGGAGTGGGATACTTGGGAAAGGTGTCCCCCCCTTCAGTCACCAAGTCATGATCGCGGGGTATCAACCTTAAAGACCAGGTAGGATCAAGATCGACCGCTCTGGAAAGTGATGGGGAGTGTGACACTTGAGAGAGGTGTTCCCTTCTTCGATCTTCGAGGAGGGAGCGCAGGGCATCGACATTAAGGACCAAGCAGGATCTAGATCGACCGCTCTGGGCACATGTGCGTTATTAATTGTGTGCGAGTCATTAGGCACATAAGGGATCAGAAACTTCTCCTTTGGTATTAGTAATTCTTTACACCAGGTTCATTTTGGTATATAGAGGAAATTAATGTAAACATACGGTATTGATGGAGCAGGGAAAAATGTTTGGGCAGTGTTAGAGAGGACCCCCGCTGGTTTGATAATTTGTCCCGAGTTCGACTCGCCCTTTCCCCCGAAACTTCTGCATGTAGCATTCCTTTGCCACGACTTGTTCACCACACATGACCCCAACACCATTTTATTTCGGGAATTTCATCTTCAAGTGGTAGGTTGAGGTTACCAACTTCAGGTTATTTAGGGTTGGTTTTCTGATTATGATTTTATATAAGGAGTGGGTCTTAACTACCAAGAAGTCCTTCATCGCCGTTGACGGGCGTATGCTCTCCCCCACAGTGACGAGGAGCATTATGGCTTGCACGAGCTGCATAACCTCATTGGAGAACCCCCTCAGCGTGGTGTGGAAGGAGTGCAACCTATCTTGGCTGATTCCGGTCTTGGTGAATTCCTCCCAGAAGAGGAT
Organism: Carya cathayensis; assembly: GCA_011037825.1. Classification (NCBI taxonomy): domain Eukaryota; kingdom Viridiplantae; phylum Streptophyta; class Magnoliopsida; order Fagales; family Juglandaceae; genus Carya; species Carya cathayensis. Next base: position 170,427 of record QGSO01000775.1, on the reverse strand, counting down.
GTCAATCGAGTTGTCGTTGTCAGCCAAGATCCTCTGAGTTGTGTAGTTGGCCACCAGCATAGTCACCACTAAGACATTATCGTGGGGATAGATGACCTCTTCGCGGTTTGCGTCATTGAAGGTTATAGTGGGGGTCTTCTTGGTCTGGGATTCTTCCAACACTGAAAACTTCCTCCACCTATATGTCCCCAGGAAATTGTGTGGATTTCCCCCAAGGTTACATTTTTGTTGCTCAACTCCAAAGGCCTCGCTTCCCTTCTCCTCATGGGCTTCCTTCTTAGGCTCTCGCTTTATTGCCCCTCCCTCATCGGCTCTCATCTGTCTTGGCTTGCCTGCCTTGGGGTGATAGGCTATGGATGTTTGGGCGTCTTTGGGCTTCCCCCTGGACCTCTTGCCAGACATCATCGTAGACTTCATCCATGACCTTCCGCCTCAACAATTGGCAATCCTTCATTCGATGGTCTTCCGCATTGTGGTAGGCGCAGTACGGGCGAGTTCCCATGTTACGGTTGACCCCTTCCCTTGACTGCTCATCCTCCCTCGCTTGCACATTCATGTTTATCTGCACTCTCCTAGCAGAGCTTCCGGAGTCACCTTTCTGGTCTCCCTATTCCTGTCTTGCCTAGGTCTCCTTGTCGGGGGCCTTTGCCCCAAAGGCCTTTTTGGGGGCTCCAACTGCTTAATGCTGTACATGTACGCCTTCAGATTCTCCTCTTCCCTTTGCTTCACAGTATGGAGGTAAGCTATTAGCTGCCTCATTTTCTAGCTGACCATGAACTAGGTTAGGAATTGCCTGCCCAACTCTCGAAGTTGTGGATCGTGCTAGATCGGAGGGTCCAAACCATGCTCAGGTGGATCCCTTCAAAGGGGGAATACCTGACACGTTATCTCCCAAGAGAAGTTGTGCAGCTTCATGTGGGTCTTGAAAGTCTCCGAATGCTTAACCAGGTCCTTTGACCCATCATACATCTCCATCTGGGGGGCCTTGATTTTCTGCGGGAGTGAAACCGCCATTACTTCCACACTGTAAGGCAAGCCTGTGCTACTTAGCATCTGGTCCACAGACAAGGACACCCTCATCTTCTTCGCCATCTCCTCATATTTGTCCATGAGGCCTTGCAGCTTGTTACCCATTCACCTCAGCTCCTCATCTTCAATAAGGGTTTCGTTAGCTGTCTACGACTCCCCTTCGGTCTGTTTGGCATTGCTCAGGCTTGTGCCTTCTTCGAACTCCACATTCTTTATCCCCCAATGCTTTGTTCCCCTACCTGAAGGCTTTGGTTTTAGACGTTAACTTTTTAACCAGTTCCTCCATTTCCGCCATTCTCCCTTCCATGCTTGCTGACAAGGATTGTTGTTCGAGCGTTTGTGTGTGAGCGTGTAATGGTTGATATACAAAAAGCAAGGTATCATCTTTAGACCAAATAAACATGGATCTCACAGACGGCACCAACTGTTGAAGCGTGTTTTGTAACCAGTGTTCGAGATCACTGTTTAACATCTGTAGAAGGAGGAAGGAAGGAGTGGTTAGGGTCGTGTAGCCTCCGATGGCCAAATTAGTTATTGTGGGAGTTTAATTTTTGAAGATGGAGAGAATGAGTCTTACCCATTTCTTTTATTTGTGCCTTGTTCCACATGAAGCACAGCAATCATGGTCGTCAATCTCCTTGCCTAACCGATAAGACAAGACATTTCATGCGGCTACCTGTGTCAGGTACTGGGGTCCAACCTCGGCGCAGGCCACTCTCAGACGAATTTAATGTGTTTGATCCTCCGGGTGACAGGATCCTGGTCCTATTAATGCATCAGGATAGGAGATAGGGACAGGCCGCTACCTAAGCTTCCTGGCTTTCTTAAATGGAAGAGGAATAGGGTTTTGTAATCAAACTTGTGAAATTTATATTTTTTACTTATCATCAATACAATGTGTTATGAATTCATTTTTTTTATGCTTAAATCAGTTTTAGATAAACTACAAGTCGTTCCATTTTCTAGTATAATATTGTCAAGTGATTGAGTGAAGTTGCTTGATGGAGCAAGAGGTAGCAAAACATTTCAGATGAAAAGGAAGCCTTCGAGAAGGGAGATTATTCATCCAATACATGCAGCTGCAGCCTTTTTTTATCCGGCTTATATGTGTATTGGAAATTTTGAAGAAAATGTTGAAATGATAGATGGTATAAACTATATGTTTGAAAACATGGTTGATTCAGATGAAAATGAAGCCTTCACAACTGCAAGGAATTGCCAAAGTTATTCACCGCTCAAGCCATGATCACCGCGAGGATTGTGTAGGAATATGGTGGGAACTTTGGTGAAGACCACGATACTTTTAAGGATATGACGGAGCTAGATCATGAAGAATACTTCATCCGTTTTTTTTTTAGGATTGCGTGATACATGATCCAAGTCTTTCATGGTTGGATGACTTTGACACGATGTTTGACATAATGACTATTGACTGTGATACTCGTTATAAATATTCTTTATTTTTTTACTAAATTAATTTCGATTAAATATTATACAGTCGCATTCTTTATTTTAATTATTGGCTATTTGTATATTCAAATTTCAAATTGACTCTTTATTTATATATCTCATGGTCATCCTAATTTCTTAGTATTGTTTCCTACTATTTGGTTATTTTTTTACAATAATTTTTTTTTTATCACATTTTTTCTGATAGTGAAATACTTTCTCAACCGTTATAAACGGCCATATTTTTGTAGTGGTCATGATTACATCTTTTATTAGGCATTTTTTCTGATGTATCTATGGTGGCAAATTAAGGTAGAGATTGTCATCCACTATCGACGTGATCTTGTTCCTTCCTTATACTTAATTTTCAATAATATACCGCCAATGAGTGCATCTAATGAAGTTGTTTTTTATCATAAGATTAATGTTAGGTGTAATTTTAGAATATGTAAGTTTTTCGCATTATTTTTAAAAAATGGAATTCACTATTTAAAAATGAAATTTTTCCGTGAATTCCAAACTTGCCACCTTTCTAACGGAGCACGCGAGACTTATTATACAAAATATTTCCCTTATTATAATGCTCAACTTCCTTTTCTTCTATACCTTTGTTGTAATAAGAAATACTTGTTTTTTTTTTCAAGTCCAGTTTATTTTGTGCATGTATGCTGCGGCATGACAAGCAAGCGACAAGAAAGACAATATATTCATTTGAGTAATTTAAAAAGAGAAATACAACATTTCTACGTCCAAGCAAAGGCGATTTCTTTTTCACTTAGGCAATGGAAATGGATGGGTACAAACTCAAGATGCTAGTCAAGGAGAGGTGATTCATCACTTTCACATACAACAATTTATGGAAATGCTTTGTATTGATCAGATGTATCATATTGCTAATGCAGGAGCACTGCTCCTTGTGTTTCCATTAAATGCTCGAGGGTTTGCTTCTCTGCTATGAAATAGATTGAAGATCCGTTGAAATGTGTTATGTAATCAGATGTATATTCCATCACGAAGGAACTCAAAAATCTGTTGACATGAGCGCTATAATACCCATTTGGATATTATGAATAGGAATGCACAACATGGAAGAAAAATGATCAACCAAAAGGTTGTAAAGAGGATCAATAGTAGTAAGGCACATGTTAAGACCCCGAAAATGTAAATAATGGGTCCAATGACATGACGATAGCTCGTGCTTGGAATATGGGTTATCACCTCCCCTACTGAGAGAAGTTTTAAGCAAGTTAGTTTGAATATCGTAGATATTATATATATCCAAAGTTAGGACGATATGATAATTATTTCTGAAAATAAAAAACTAAATATTAAATATTGTCTCTTAACCAAAAATATGTGTATATAGATCTCACAAAAGCATCTGAAGAGAGACAAGAAATTTGGAGTACTAATTAACAACAATAATCTGAGCTTCTATATTTGGATTAGCTTAACATTAGCCATATGACTTCTAGCTATAGTTGTTGTCCATACTTGAAACTTTAAATGACTTGCTAATGCATCGTAACAATTATATTTTAAATTTCTTTACTTTACTTTAAATACCATTATTTACTTTAAATAACAGTAGAGTACTCAAAATGTTAACTAATATATATGGTGTGTAAAAGACGTGTCCCACCACCAATCATGATCGTTAACCTGCAAGTCATTACTTAGATGGCACTGTGTGCTTGTGACAACTCTGATGCATAAGTCATTAATAAGTGAGGGTTTATAATTCAAAAATGCTTAATCGGATGATTTGAGAGTTATCTGTTGCCATTATACATAGGCGTAGAGAATATTGGATGAGTACAATAAACATATAAATTCCGTACAATGCTTAGCCATTAGAAGGCTTACCCCTGACGTATCGGGATTATCTAATCACCACTTTATTCATATTCATAAGTTGACAGTTTATCCCCTAATAATCACGGCAGCTAGGGTCTGTATTAGACTACACAACTCATTTAAGTAGTTATCCTTTAAGGATGACAGGCCTTGGGCTCTGATCTGGGCCAGAACAATATTAACTTCACTAATTCCTCTCACATGCAAGCGTGGGGAATTCACCAATGCAAAATTCGTAAATATCTTGATTTACTTTACCAATGACGTTTGGAACTCTAAACCCCCCTGCTAGGGGTTTTAGACCTATGGCCTACCCCACTAGCCCATTTATTGCTTTGCTTCGTCGTTTCCACTTACCAAGATGTGGGAATTTCAAACTTTGAGAAACATGCATACGTTACCTAATAATCGTCGCCACGTTCTCTTGCAAACGCATCATTTAGTCAGGTAATGTTGAGCACATTTACTCTTCATTTCCCCCATTTTTCCATCTTCTTCCTGATTTCTTGTTGTAGTTCACTCATTTTTCATCGCCTTTCCAATTTCTTGCTATCTTGTTTACATTCTTGAAACCCTACTGTCTCGACTTCTTTCTCTACAATCCTAATCTCCCCTTTCTCTTTCTTTCCCTCTACCTTTTCACTCTCTCATGGCTAGGGGTGAGTTCGGTCCGGTCTGGTCGGTCCATTCGGTCCACTTGTTTTTTTTTTTTCTTTTTTAATCCAAGGGCATTTTGTTTAATACTTATGTAATTATATTGTGATATATTTAATATATATACATATGGTATACTATTATATATATATATATATATATATATTAGTAATAGTTATTAACTTATTTTCTATAACTAATAATACACTAGTACTAATACTATTATATAGTTATACCAATTATAAATTTATAATAACTAAATCATTATAAGTCTATAACTATATATATTTAGTATCAATATATTATTATACTCATTAATGTATAACTATTAAGTTATTAACTATAATATATAGCACAAGTATATATCAATATATTAACATATTATAAGAGTTATGGTATAAATTATAATATATCATATATGTATAAATTTATAATAGTATTAGTATAGTTAACTTAATATGAAATATGTTAGTATTAAATCATTATAACTATATAGAGTATTAGTAATATAATATTTAATATAACTATATAGAGTATTAATAATAAGAGTATTTTACTATTATTTAATATAGTATGACATAGAGTATTAATAAATATGTGGGGTTTGAAGAGATATAGTAATACTATTATTACATATAGTTATTAGTTATATGTATTAGTAATATATATCTATTATTATATATTATATATTACTAATACATATAACTAAGTTACTAATATATATAACTAATACTAATACTATTACTCTATTAGTATATAGTAAATTAGTAATAGTTATTAACTTATTTATTATAATTAATAATAAACTAGTACTAATATTATAACTAATAACTAGATGTAATAACTAATAACTAATAATATGTAATAACACTAGTACTAATAGATAATAACTAATAACTAGTATTATTAATTTACTATATCTCTTCATTGTCTTCAAACCCAACATATTTACTAATACTCTATGTAATACTATATTCATTTATTAAATAAGAGTAATACTCTTATAGTCTTATAATCTTATTACTAATATTAGCATATTAGATATTAAGTTAACTAATACTAATACTCTTAGTCTCTTATAATCTTATTACTAATACTAGTATATTAGATATTAAATTAACTAATACTAATACTCTTAGTCTCTTAAAATCTTATTACTAATACTAGCATATTAGATATTAAATTAACTAATACTAATACTCTTATAATCTTATTACTAATATAGTAATACTAGCATATTAGATATTAAGTTAACTAATACTATTAGAAATTTAGATATAGTTATAGACTTATAATGATTTAGTTATTATGAATTTATAATTAGTATATTGTATAACTATATAATAGTATATAAGTATATTAGTATTAATTTAGACAATTTAGTCTTAATATAAATATTAATATTAGTATAAAATTATAAATATTAACCTATTAGGTTAGATAAAAATTATAATTAATTATATATAATTATAAATATCATATAAATAATAAAATAAAATTTATATTTTTTTTTATTCGGTCCGGTTCGGTCCGGTCCGGGGTAAAAAACCCCTAGACCGGGACCGGACCGAAACCTCTCAGTCCATTAAAACTTGGACCGGGACCGACCGGACCTATTCTCGGTCTGGTCCGGTCGGTTTTTTCGGTTTGGCCGGTCCGATACTCTCCCCTACTCATGGCCCAGTGAAACACATCTCAAACCTTTGCTTCCTCAAAGTTTTCCTCTGTTAAAGACATCCCAACCTTCAAAGGTTATGGGTGGCATTCCACCCTCACTGCCAGGGACTTTGCAAATCTATACAACACCTACTGGATCCTAGAATCAATATTTCTAGAACTCCCTCATCATGGTTGCGTTGATGAACAAGGGTTTGCTGAAAAAGTTGCCCTTCCTATCTGCACCCTAACCCACAGTTTGCGATTTTCTTTTTTTGGCCCGGTACGTGACATTCTTGATCTGATCGGCTAGCCCCTACGCAGTTTCATTCTCATGCGTGGCGGGTTCTTCTTTGTTCTTGCATCGTGTTCCATATGGTCATGGAGCCTGCTAAGGAAGAATACCCAAACTCAACCGCCTGAGAGTTCTTGGCATTTTTCTCTTTGAGGAGATCTCCAGGCAACATTCTTAGCTTTTAGATTAAGAATCAGTGGTTGGCCCGCTTTGAGGGTCACCATTCAAACACCAAGCAATAGATGAGGAAGTTTTTCTTGGTGTATGGCATAGGTTGGAAATTTCCCAAGTCAAAGGCTATGCGCTAGGAATTCCCAATTAGAGCCTCCTCGAGTAAGGTTTCCGACGACAAAGGTATAGACGGTGGCCTTGGAACCTCTGTCCAAACGGGAGCAATGCCTTTATCGACCTGGTTTATGCTTGGGCGACTGATTATATGGACTCCCTTTGGACCAAGGCCCTTTTGGCACTTACCAATATTGACCGCTTCTTGGTAATACCTGACCGTTTGAAGGTCAAGGGTCATCTCTTCCTAACTAAGGTTGTGGCGCCCTATCCCCCGCTGAAGCCTTCCTCTGAATCTACTCCAAAGGCTTCATGGAAGTGCTTTTGCCCTACTAATACAGATACACCTTCTCCTAGAGCAAAGAAAAGGGATTTGGGCACAGGTGTTGGCTCTGCCCTCACAGCTAACAAACCTCAAGGTACCCTACCTTCTACCCCCAATCGCTTGCCAATGAGCGTGCCTTAGCCAGGTCTAGACGTCGTCTAGGGCATGATGGCCCAAGCGCTTTTTGACCTGACAACCACCATTGATTTTGATCTTCCTTCTCAACATCTTGATTCAGCATCTAGCCCGACCTTCGAATTCTCCACATTTGAAGATTTTGATTTGCCTATGGAAAGTGGCGAGGTCAATACATAAGTCAACGCCGCCTTTTCTTTGAGCCTTGCCAACCAGGCGGCCCATGAGGGAACTCGGGGGAGTGAAGTTGGTGCCCTAGGCAACCGTGATGCCCAGAGAAAAGAGGAGGGCGTCGCCCAAGAGTGAGAGGAGGGCGGCGAAGCCCCTGTTATAGAAGAAGTTGGAGAAGAGAGTGAGGAAAAAGTTTCACTCCCCACTCTTTCCCCACTACTATCTCAGGGGGAGAGACCCCTCCACTTGGCCTAGGGGTTGGCGGCGACCAGGTTTCCATTCCCTCTCCTTTTCCCTTCTCCTTCGGAGACGACTTTGAGTCCTCTCTTCTAGAGGAGAGTGTTCCTCTGGGTGGTCTTGCAAGCAAGGACATCATTCTACAGGATATAGAACTTGCCTACAACAACACTGCTCGCCCAGTGGGTAATTTTGGTAATGCCCCTAGGATTAGGGCGAGATCAATGGTGAGAGATGAGGGTAGTTAAAAGAGATTAAAACAATACTACAAACAATTACTCGATATCCAGGTTTTTACTTTTAAATCAAGTAGATATGTAGGTGGTCATCAAGTTCCCACGAATGAAACCTGTTAACGTCGTGTTTCATACGCTTTTAGGCTGGACTCCTCAGGGGCTCGGGCCTTCTCTCTTACCCGCACACACAAACTCACTCCCAATTCTAGCAACCCACCGGCTGGATGGAGCCTCCGGTGCTTAAGTCAGTCTCGTTTCTAGGAGAGAGTGTTCTCAGTTAGGGACTTTATTCTTACCCTAGTCTAGTGTTCGAGGGAGGTAGTTATACCTGTCTCCAGGGTAGGGAGCCCCAAGTCCTGCCTCCCCAGAGTAGCCCCTGATAGGGCTTATTTAATGCAGTGTGGCTTGAGGAGGGCGTCAGGTCTTAATGTCCCATCAAGATGGTGTGCTGCTTCTTCCCGGGCAAGAGAGGAGCTGAGCACCTTCCGAATCGTGGCCCACTGGCCCCTCGGCTGGAGCCTCGTTTTCTTGGGCTAGAGCACCCACAGATATGAGGCCAGGAGTCGAACGGGCCCAGGTCTGGCCCTGGGCTGGGTGTCACTCCCACTTGGGTTGGGCCAATCTCTTAGGGGGAAATTCCTCCCTAATAGTTACCCCGTCAATTCCTATCAAAAGACTTCAATGGGAATTCCAGCTATCATTGGCTTCTCGGCTTCTAGCACGACTCGGCTGGAATCATTTTCCCTTCCCCGCTGTTTGATGCCCGAGACTAGTGGTGATGGCCTCTTGCGTGGTCGAGTCCTCGAACAGGCAGACTTGCTGTTCACTTTCCCTCCGAGTGACATGCTCAGACAACTTATTTATTACCCCCATCATGACCCACGTCGTTTCATGTGCCCGGTGGTTTGAAATTGTTGTTACCATGTTCCTCCTCTGTCGATTCAAATTAGCTAGGATCAAGCGACTACTTTTGCCCCTATCACTCAGGCATACGAACCATCTCTCGGGCCACTATATAGAGTCCTTGAGGTGAGCTAGACGTTTATTGCTTCCAGACCTTCTACATTGCTCTGTTATCACTCGAGACTTTGGCCTTCAACTACACTATTCTTCTATGGCTCCCAAAAAGTCAGCTCACCCGGCTCTAAAGGGCTCAAGAGATCACAAGGCTGCTGGGTCTTCTAATTAGGCCCGCTCACCCTTAGAGACAAAGGCCACCAGGGCCCCTTGTAATAGCGAGGGTTTGCGGGGTCTTTGTGGCACTCCTTGGTAGTTCCCTCTAACCTGGAAAACCTGAGGGGAGAGTCCAGCACCCCAGAATGTACTGTTCTCGACATCCTACAGCCAGATGAAGGGGTTGTGGATTCCAAGGGGTATGCCTACAAGGTGGCGCTATTCCTCTCCATGTTCCACGACGGTCTTAGGCTGCCCTTCTGCCTTCCGGTGCGTGATATACTATACATGGTCGGCGGGGCACCCGCCCAACTTCTCCCCAATGCTTGGAGAATTCTGGTAAGTTGTTGCGTGCTTTGGCGGTGAGCACTAGAGAAAGCTGGCGACTCTTGGCCCAACCTCACTGGCAGGGAGTTCTTCCTCACTCACTTATTGTGGAAGATGAGGGGTAACCTCCATGATTTTGCTCCCATTTACCCCTTAGTCCACCTTGAGCAGGAATATGACAACAGGATCCTGGCATTCAAACACTTCTTCTTCTTTTTCGGCCCTAGGTGGGAGTACCCCCTAGGGTAGTCTGCAGGAAAGAGCTACCCAGTTTGGGCGAACTGGGAATTGGTGCCTATGGGGAAGCTCCCTAAGCTGCCAACGACGCCGAGGGAGACCTCCCATATCGAGAATGTACTTGAATGGGTTGCCGCCCACCCGAATGAAGTTTGTGACAGTACCTTCTCGTGCATGCGGCTTTGCACCAAGCTGGGTCCTCAATTCCACTGGGGCCCACCAGTCGTCCGTCATGCTAGCAGTCCATCAATCCCCCAGTAGAACGAAAAGGAAAGAAGCCGTGGTAGAGCTCACCAGATAAGTCAGATTCCGATGACGATGATGCCCCCTATTTCCCTGGTCAATCTTCCACGGTGACTTCCACCCACAAGCCCTGCCTACGAAGTGGTGGGAGAGGGATCGCTACTCTTCTGCATTCGAGGGCACTGCTTCATGCCACTCAAACGCTCGGGGAGTCAGCATCTTCCTCGAGAGGTCACGCCACTCCCTCACCTTATGCAGTTACCGGCAACATAGCTTTACTTTCCTCGGGGGTGAAGGCTCCTAGCTTCCTCATTTTCCAACGCCTACCAGGGCTACTCTTCTCGGAGTCAGCTGACCTGAAGAGGGGTGCCCGAGGTGACCACTGCAGGGCACCCCAGACTTGGGTACCCTTTGGCGAATGTCTCAGGCGCTCTTACTCAAGTCTGGTCCCGAACTCGAATTTCCCTATCCCAGTGCTCTTCCAATACTTTTCTTGCGATCTTACTAGATTTTTTCTTGGTAGGTCACCGGCTAGCCGCTAACCCTGGTGGTGAGCAATCAGGACGGGCTCGGTTCTAAGGATCACTGGCTTCATTTTGTGGTACCCATAGTCTCCCCTTGGCCAGTGGTCAACGTGAGGTCCCCTGTAGAGCACACGAGTCAAAGGTCCCCTGCAGTTCAGAGTTCCTCTAGCTCCTCTGTCTTGCTGTAGAGCATCCCCTCTAGGGTCTCTTGTACCTCTGACTAGTGCACCATATCAAGACGACACATAGCGACTTCCTCTTAGGACCTTCGTCACTCAAACTCTGCGTCACACAGCCGCTCCTGAGGGCTGAAAGGAAAGAGCTGAGGTAGGCATCTTGGCAATAGCAGCTAGAGCTTTTAAGAGTGTGGCAGGTCAAGGATGACGTGTGGCCCTATGGGTTCCTTTCTGTAGGGAGGCGCTGAGGATATATTTACTGGCAAACCCCAGGTGTGAATTACTTTCACTAAATCCTAAGTTCTCGACTCCGGACCCCGTTACTTTAGAGGCTGGGGCTCAGATAAGGGTGGATCTGGTCCCCAGCTCATTCTCAAATGCGCCCAAGGCACCAGCAGCAGTTATGACGCCTTCAAAGGCAGACCCCGCCAAGTTGGAGGAGGAGCCATAAGTCAGCCGAGGGGTCTTTTATTTTGTTATCTTCTTTCTTCCTTATTTATATGTGTATACACATAAAACTTTTATTCCTGCTATACTGGTGGTTGGGCAGTCCTTGTTTTGGCTAATTTGTTTAAATTTTCAATGTTTGTGACACATGCGCCTCCTTGATTCATGCCTCATGTTCCCTCCTCTATTTCCCTTCTTCTTCTCTCTTTCCTTTTTTTTTTTAAGGCTGCGTTGGTAGCAAACGCCACGTGTCCCTTTGTAAACTGTAGACGAGCTAATCAATTAAAACACACATCTTTCTTTTATGCCTTGACTCCCTTTCCTCGTTCTGACTTATCCTTTCGCACTATTTTTCTGCTACCTATTCGTAGCATTTTCTTTTTCGAGAAGACACCTTGAATTCTGCTTTTCTGTTATTATTTTCGTACCTGCCCTTTAGCCTTTTCGATAGAGTGAGTTAATGGACAACGTTCCTTCTACGAATCCGGAAGGATTTCGAACAGTTAGTCATTCATTGCTCATCCATTGGTTATCCTACCTTTATGGTGTGAACGCCATTTCCCCATGCTTGCCATGAAATCTGCGCGGGCCACCATATTCGCATTTGATTTGAGGGAGCCTCACAACATGCATATACTCTAAACCTCGGGAGGTGAACCGTCACTCCCAACCTATATATGGGCCTTCCCCTCTTCGTTGCTTGCCACCAAGTCTCCCCTCCTGCTTCCTCAAGCATTTGGAAATCCTACTTTCTTTTTTTTACGGTGCTCATATCAGTTGCTATCAACTTCAATGGGCACCCTGGCCCAAGATTGGCCTTGTGATGCCTGGTCCTACGATGGGTTTTTATGGAGATATGCATGCGACGGCCTCCTCGAGGCTCCCGCCGATGCCTTTCTAAAAGTTATGTTGTTCCTCATTACCAGGAGATGTTTTGAAAGGATAGCATGTATCCCACCTTGCGGGACGATCGTTCAATTTGTTTTTCTACTTCAGGACTCCTCCTGCATCTCACAGTTCTTCCTTACATCCCGGTCGGCTCCCATTGGTGAGGAGTCTTCTCCTGCCCTAACCCTTCATCGCCTAGTGCCTTCTAGAGGAAAGGCAGCAGCCGACTCACCTTGGGCTATCACTTCTCTCATGGGCGGATCTATGCCTCACCAAGCCTGGTTTCAATGGTTTTGTACCTCACCAAGGGGGGCTTCCCATGGTGCCATACCCCGCCGAACCCAGCTTGGATTTTCAAGCTGTTCTTTCCCCTATTGTTATAGATTTTGCAATCACATTGTAGCCATCCCGTTGTACTTACTCTGATGAATGAAATAGTCTTCTTATTGTTCTTTCCCTCTTTTTTTTAATGTTTATTTGTATTATACGTGCACCTTTCACCATTAGTGACACCCTGACCGCTCGCCGATACCAGGGCGAGCTACCAATCATTTCATTGGTACCCTGCCGAGCATAACTGTATCTCCGCCCTTACCAATTTACGAGACTTTTTATGGTGTAACCGGCCCACGATAGAAATTCCGTTTTACCCAGCGTTCGCCGTTTGGCCTTGTTGATTTGGAGTGGCGAGACTGCTCGCATTCCACCGAAGGAGAGCTTCATTTCACTCGGGGAAGGTTTAGTGGTGGGCTCAGGCAATCCTGAGAATATCCCGTACTCCTCTGTAGGAGGGGTAGGGAAGCTTCCAACCACACCCTTCTCTCTAACCCTTCAGGAAGGTTATCATCCCTTTACAGTGAGGAGATGGGGTACCATTCAAGCAACCTCATAGCTGGACTTGCGCTAGTCCACGAGGGAGGTCGGGGGGGCCCAGAGCCACTCTCGCCTGCTGACCCATGCGTGGAGGGATTCCATTCATTCCCTTGCAGAAGCTTTCCCACTTGAGGTGAGTCACCTCATCGAAGGATCGTACATTCTGTGATACCCTATTTTTACGTGTGTTTTTATTGAATGATTATTTTAATTTAATTAAAATATTAGTTCTTTTGTTTTAAATTATCAAATTTTAATTGGATTTATTTAGTTGTGAAATTTATTTTGTAGAGCTTTCTTAATATTAATTATTGTTTGGAGTTTAAATTGTTGTTTAATTTATTTTATTTTATTTTTAGATTTAAAATTTTGTTGTTAGTTTTACTAGTTATTTATTATATTTTAGCTAGATATTGTGTTTAAATCATTTTATTCAATTTATAGTTTTAAAAGTTGTTTTCATCGGATCAGTTTCTGGACTCCAGAGGTTTGGACTGGATTTTATTTCTTTTCTCCATCTTTTCATTTTATCTTTATTTTCTCTTTTTCTTTACTTTTTTCCCACTTTTTCCCCCAGTTTCCTTCCTCTCCCGCACGCGAAGCTCATCTCCCCTCTTTATCGCCGTTTTCATCTAACCGCCCAACGCCGCTGCCGTGCATCTCACCACCCATCCAGTTTTCTTCCCCTCCGACTGGTGATCATCTCCACCAAATTTCACCTCCATCCGAGCCACCATTAACCACCACGAGCTCCTCCAAGCCGCGGCATCCTTTCTCTCCAACGCCGCCATCATTCCACCTCTGGCCACCATCTCCTCATAGCTTCATCACCGACCTCTTGCCGTCCTAAACCACCCATTTCTGGCTCCGATCCATCGTCGGAGCAGCCCCCACGACCTCACTTTCCGTTTTCGCTACCACCCACAGCCAACCCTAACTTCCATTAGTTTCATAAACAGCTCTAAGTCATTTCCTATCAATTTCAAGCCTTAGTTCATCCCCATTCAAAAGTGGGTATTTTACAACCCACGGCCATAGTGTTTTTACACTATTACGTTGCTTTTTGTTCGCCCTTTTTTAGCTCGTTGATCCTTCAAAAATTATTATATAGTGCTGTAAGTATTTTCTAAACTTCATTTTAGATTTAAATATATTATTGCTTTTACAATAAATTTGTGACTGGTTGGTTATTATGTACTAAGTCCGAGGAATCAGGAGTCGGTTAGATTTGAGAACGGAGTTGTTTGTTTGTTGTTAATGTTGAGATTTGTTGATTAATTTGTGTCTTGAGGTGTGCATTGCATGGAGCATGCATGTTCATGTTTAAAAAGGAAAGATTAGATTTTTCGCATAAGGGCATACATGTACATGTGTTGAATAATGAAAACTGGGTTTTCATGTGTAAATGAATTTTTGGGTGTGTGTGTTTCACAACTCCAAGCCGAGATGGGGCATTATCTCGGTGGAGCTCCTCTAGTCACTCGGGAGTGTAATATACTGAGTGACGTCCCCTGAGTTGTCGCTGGGCGACAATGGGGAGCCGGCGAGATGGTAACACTCTCGTACCGACTCCATGGCCCCTCTACTGGCAGGAGCTAGAGGATGTTTGGCTACGTACTCGCTGGGCGCGGAACTAGGCATCGCTCGTTACGAAGTCGCAGGCATGGTCATTACCCATGGTGTGACGAAGGGAGCCAGGGTGTGCAGATGACCCCTAGGAGAGATCATGGTGCATTCAGTTAAGGAAAATGAAAATTTTTTTGAGACTTGGATTTTGGGCCATTTTCTGGGAAAATGGCGAGAAAATGTTTTAAATGAATTATTTCTAGGCCAAATGTGATTTTTGGCGTGAGTTGGAAAAGAAATATTTTTTAGAAAGATTATTTTTTGGATCTTATGCATATGGCATCTTTTTATGCATATTGTTGAGTTTAATCTATTTTTATCTTGTGGTGTTTGGATTATTACTTACCTGTGGCACCATTTTTGGTACCGTAGATTTTGATGCAGAGGTTGAGGAAGAGGAGGCTGAACCCGAGGAGACGGCTCCACCAGAGTATTGACTTGGAGTTGTTTTACATTGGAAATTATCTTTACTTGTTTTTGTGTTATGTAATTTGGATTTGAAACAATGTTAAAACTTGTAATATTTTATTACGTGTGTTTTAAGCGAGTTTGTATTTAAATACAAATTCTAGTACTTAGTTGTAAGACTTCTATTATTCCCTGCGTGGTTTTATTGTACACATGTTGCATGTACACACACTTGGCACTTGGCGATGGAATGCATGACCCGTGTTGTCATCATCCCGACACCTCGATTTCCACGTGTCTATACGTGGAAGTTGGGGACTTCACACATTCCCTCAAGCGGGCCTTCGTTCATTCCCTTATAGGAGCTTTCCCATGCGAGGTGCATTGCCTCAGGGGAGGATCATACATACCCTCAGGGTAGCCTTCGTTCATTCCTTTACAGGAGCTTTCCTGCACGAGATGTGTTTCCTTGGGGGCGGTCCACTGGTTCAGTTAGGTAGTCCTAGGACTATCTCTCGCTCCCCGAATGAGAGGTAGGGACGCCTCAAACCACACCCTCCTCTTTAACCCTTTGGGGAGGTCATCATCCCTTTGCCGCGAGGGGATAGGGTATAGTTTAGGCAACCTCAGGGCTGGACCTGCGCTCTTTCATGGGGTAGGTTGGGGTGGCCCAGAGCCAATCCCTCCTATTGACCAATGCGTGGAGGAACTCCGTTTAGGCAGTTTGTCTGATTAGACCTGCTCCCATCTATTGACATTGCAGGGAAGGTCAGTTAGGACCGGGCTGGTGCAGTGTCCACTCCTCATCATGTCGGAACAGGGTATGTTCAGGCCGCCTCAGGGCTGGACCCGCTCTCCTCCACTGGAGAGACAGTCTATCTCAAGGTTAGCTTCGCCTGTTGACCCATACGGGGAGGAAGTCTGTTTGGGCAGTCCCTAACTCGACCCACTCCCGTTAGTCGATGCCCATGACAAGGGTCGCTCCATGCGTCGCTCAGGATTAGCCCACTTCCTGCTCAAGGAGAGATCGAGCAACCCTTTGGCATTACACTCGTCTCATTGGTACCCCTCAGCGAGGTTAGTCATTGAGGCCCAAGGGGCCATCCGCATCTCCGCTGTGATGGGGACAGGGTCCATTTCGAGTAACCTCAAGGCTAGACCGAGGGAGGTCGGGATGGCCCGGAGCCAATCCTACCTATTGACCCACGCTTGGAGGAGTTTCGTTCAGGCAATTTGAGACTGGACCCACTCCCGTCCGTTGACCCGTGCGTGGAGGAATTCCGGTTGCATTCTCTGAAGCATAGTTCTAGAAATAATCATGCGTTTCTCATTAATGATAGTAACACCGGTACCCGTAGGGTTAGTAATAACAAGAAAATATGAATGCATTTTATAGGCATCATCGGTAAAACATTCATAAATGTTCAGCATTCAACGAGTGCTACAATTCGTTCCCACAGGAATCTCATAGCCAATACGCCCCAGGGCAGTCGCTGGCAACTACCATATAAGGGCCTTCCCATCATGGTCCGAGTTTGCCTTCTTGCTTTGCCGCTACCCCCGTCAGCTTTAGCACGAGGTCCCCTACTTTGAATGACCTAGGGCACATTCTTTGATTGAAGCAGCGCTCCACCCTCTTCCTATATGTTTCCATTATCATCTTAGCTTTTTCTCGTGTGTCTCTGCCAACACTTGTTGGGTTTGCTCACATAAGATGCATCTTAGCAGGGGGCACTGTACCGGTACAGTACCCAATCGACTATGCTGAATCCCACTGCCTGATATCTCATCTTCATCGCCCTTTCTCAGTTGTCGAGTACCTGGTTGTCGTTTAGGTATCGCCAGATGTCCTACACTCTGTCCTACCTCCAGCAGTTCAATCCCTATAGTGGGCACCTCCATGGTCTGCAGGACAGCCGACTCCGGCACCAGGGTAGTCTCCTACCCGGATGCGATTTTTGCCAACTTGTTTGCCTTATCGTTTTCCGCTCTAGGGATTTGCTGAATCTAGAAATATTGGAAACAAGCACGCTCAGCCTACACCACCGCCAGGTACTTTCTCAATTTCTCACTATTCGCCATAAATTCTCCTCTCACCTGGCTTACTACCACCTAGGAGTCTGCTCTGAATTATGCTTCCTCTACGCCCAAGGATCTTGCTATTGTCATGGCTAACTACCAATGGGGTTCAGTTTCATTTTGTACCACCACAGCACCGCAAATGCTTCTTAAAGGTCCTCCAGGTGTTGAGCCGAGGTCTTGCTTTTTACTAATAGGTCGTCCACGTATACTTCCATATTCCTTCCAATCTGGGCTTTAAACATTTGATTGACCAGCCGGTGGTAGGTAGCTCCTGCATTTTTCAAGCCAAACAGCATGGCGGTGTAGCAGTATAATCCTCTATCTGTGATGAACGATGTCTTTTCCTCATCGCCAGGGTACATACGGATCTGGTTGTACCCCGCGTAAGCATTTATAAAGCTAAGAAGGCGGTAGCCGGCCATCGAGTCTATGATGAGGTCGATGTGGGTAAGTGAGAAGCTATCCTTGGGACATGCTTTGCTCAAATCTGTGAAGTCCATACACATTCTTCACTGACCATTGTGCTTTTTAACGAGTACTACGCTGGATAGCCAGTCTGAGTAGCGCGCCTCTCGTATAAATCCCACTGTCAGCAACAGATCTACTTCAAGCACAATGGCAGCATTCTTCTCCGCGTTGAAGCTTCTGTGCTTCTGCCTCAACCCTCTGGCTCTAGGGTCCACACTTAGATGATGTTGCATGATGGTTGGATCGATTCTCGGCATGTCTTCGTAAGTTCATGCGAAGATGTCCCGATGTTCAATGAGCAATCGTTGTAGCACCTCTATTATCTTAGCATCGATCCCTATCCCGACCCTGACTGTCACATCATCCCGATTCGGGTCAAGTATAATTAGTTCCAATGGCTCGTTCACCTCCACCTTTCTCAACGTGGACTCGTCTCTCGTGTCTCCCTTGTTGGGGGGGGGGGGGGGAACACTCGGGGGCCAACGGTAGGGTCTAGAACACCTCCTTACTTCACCAGGTGGCCCTGACTCCCCCTCCAGCTCCTCCCAACCCGATGCCCACTTCATTCTGCAAGGTGGTCATCCCAGTTCTCTGTCGACTTCTTCCCCTTGCAGTTCCTTGATCGTCACCTTCCTTCCCTGTTCGGTCAAACCTTCGGGCCCTCCGAGAGTGGGCTCCAGCAGGCGTGCAAAGGACATGTTCAACTGTAAAATCAGTCGAATCCCCCAAACGGCGTCAAATGTTAACATCGTGTTTCGTACGCTGATCGGTGCAAAAGTACAAGTGCACAGTATCGTAGTTTTATAATAAAGTGATAAAAAGAGTATCGTCCTCAGGGATTGGTATCTTACTCTTGCCAAATACCAAAATTATACTAATCTCGATTTTATCTAGAGGAATCACTAAGATTATTGTAGATGCAATTTAAACTAAAATTCATTCAAAGAGAAATACGCAACGGAAATAAAACTGACGTTCGAAGATCAGATTAATGGGAAAGAAAACTTCTAGGAAATCGATTTCACCTAACTCTTCACTATGCTTTTCTCATCCAACTAATTTAATTTAATTCTTCTTGTCTATTAGCAAATCTCTAATTCATCCAAAAGCCTCTTTCGATAGTCAATTGGAATTTATTCTTGTTTATCAATTCACACAAGAATATGCAAATCAAATAATCAAGAAATCAATAAGACCAATGATTTAATTACTACATAGGTTCATACAAGTCTTTCGATCTCTATACTTACCTATGCTGAAATATTCAAGATCTACCCTATGATTCCCTCTTTCGATAGCAGATCACAAGATTAAATATCATCTAATCAATGGCCAGTTAATTAGAAGCAATAAACTCAGAATAAATCAGATAAATTAGCATAGACAATCGGAACTAGGTTACATCGTTTTCCTAGAATAAAGAAAATTTAGCTCATACTAGAAATTGAATTCAACATAAATGAATTCACCATAATTGTTATGAGAATATGAGAAGAAAATAAACGCTGAAAAATACTCCTTGCAACCGCAACTCGTCTTCAAAAACTCAAGGAAATGATTCAATGCTTTTCTCCCGTCTGTGCTCGTGTATGATTCCAATGTACGTGCAATATGTGGAACTCCCTCTCCAAAACGGATGAATTGAATCCTTCTAGCTGTGTTTTTTTGTCCCAAAAGGTGTTTTCCAATCAAAAGGTACGGCCATAAAGTGAAAAATCACTTTTATATGGTGTGACGGTGGAAAACCCTAGATCTGTCAAAATACGATGTTCGCTCGAGCGGGGTGTCGAGCGAGTGTCGAGCGTTCGACTCTGACTGATTTCGCTCGAGCGGCCAATGTCTCCGCTCGAGCGATCTTTATATTCCCGCATCCCGCTCGAGCTCACTGTCGAGCAGCAGTCGAGCGTTTGAATCTGCCTGAATTCGCTTGAGCGGCCAAAACCTTCGCTCGAGCGATCTTGTAAAATCTGCAATACGAAATTTTGCAAGTCATTAAATACCCCCAAACTTACAACTTTGTTTGTCCTCAAACAAAAAGAAAAGCAAATGATAGTTTAGACAATATCAGCTCAATCCCAAAGAGAAGTATCATCACTCACCAAGCTTTTATGAATTTAGATTTTATCACTAGTATCTTACTCTTTTAACATCAAAGATAGCAAGAAAATCAATCAAAAATTTTACAATTTGTCAAGCAAGAGTTAGGCGTTTACTTCAACCTAAAGCTAAGACCTTGAGTGTGTGTGTGATATAGTCAATTTAACCTCAAATCACCTGCAAACTCAGATAAAAGTAGAACAACCAAAATCAGAAGAATTCTCTTAAAACTTAACCCCATAAGTCCAATTTTCAGAAATCCTCTCCACTAATGTAGTCAACACCAAAATCAGAGATCAAAAGGTCTTTAATAAGGTTGTAATGATAGGCCACAGGGTGAGGGTTAAGAAAGAACTGGATATGGATAATCAAAGCAAACTGGGAAAATACTTTGTGAAAAGAACACTAAAAGAGATTTCCACATGATTCAAATCATAGCTCTTTCTTGGCAATATGCTCATACTTGTGGCATTATTGTTGCTGTAATCACTGAAGCAATACCAACAATTCCCTTAACAAAATCTGAGGTGATTCACACTCCGCTTAGTGACTTCTTTTTCTTTTCTTTTCTTTTCTTTTTTTTTCACTTCCTTTCTTCTTCTTCTTCTTTGATCAAACAGAGCAAACATAATACAGTTCATCATGAAACAAATTTTCTCTTTTAAATGTAACTCTCCACCAAAGTATTTTCTCAAACTATCAAAGGTAGATTCATTGTTTTTCAGGCTTAGAGCGGGCATGGTTTATGTAGTTCAAAGAATAAATAAAGGCTTATGTAACATAAGGCTCAAGGGGGTTGACTATGGAAACACACCATGTAATGATGGCATGATATTTAGGACGGCTGGGAAAGCTTTTTGGTTATGCCAAAGAAATGCCTAGATCATTTCTCTAATATTTGGTCTCAACTAGGATTTCGCCTCAAGGACCCATCAACGGATTCTAGAGCAAAGCAAAATCGAACTTCCCTCTTTCAATTAATTCAACTTCTTCTCTTCATAAGCAAAATGGAATAAGAGAAAAAAGACTATGTGCTCAATTGTGTTCAAGGTCAAAGATTTAAACCAAAGTACCCACAAAACTCCACTTGACATAAAAGAAATTTTTGAAAATTTTTCTCAAAACCATCTTCAATCACAAATTTCAGAGTCATAGAGACTTCAATCTTACTCCAATGCATGCTTGGTAAGAGAATCAAACAACCCATCAACAACCCAAGACTTAGAAAACAAGAGGATCAAATGACTATAGGAGTTTACACCCCCAAACTTAAACTAAACAATGTCCTCATTGTAATGCAAAAGTAAAAAGGATTGAAGAAATAAAAGGAACTTCCCTGGTTTCATGATGAATCTTCCGTAGTTTAAAATTTTTCAGCTCTTTATTCATGCTAAATAAACCTGCATCAAAAACCAAATTATTAAAACTAAATAAATAAAGATAATAAAATAAATGAAAGAATGAAAGATAGATCTATGGGTTGCCTCCCATAAGCGCTTGTTTTAAAGTCTACAGCCAGACTTTTCAATCTTCATCAATTAGGATCTCCAAGAGGAATAAATGCATAGTTCCTCTCCACTTGTTCTCCATAGTAGTGCTTCAATCTCTGACCATTAACTCTGAAAATATTCCCTGTCTTGTCCTTCAAGTCTACTGCTCCAAAAGAGAAAACTTCATGAATTGTATAAGGACCTGTCCATCTTGATTTTAACTTTCCCGGGAAGAGTTTGAGTCGTGAATTGAAGAGTAAAACTTGTTGTCCTGGTGCAAACTCTCGCCTAAGAATCTGTTTGTCATGCCACTTCTTCGTCCGTTCTTTATAGATCTTTGCATTTTCATATGCATCATTCCGGAACTCTTCCATCTCATTCAATTGAAGAAGTCTCTTTTCACCTGCTGCCTTCAAATCAAAGTTAAACTTTTTTACAGCCCAATAAGCTCTATGCTCCAACTCTACAGGAAGATGACATGCCTTTCCAAACACTAATCGGTATGGAGACATCCCGATAGGTGTTTTAAAGGCTGTCCGGTATGCCCACAAAGCATCATCAAGCTTCTTCGCCCAATCCTTTCTATTGATTTTGACCGTCTTCTCAAGGATGTTCTTGATCTCTCTATTTGAAATTTCAGCTTGGCCATTAGTTTGAGGATGGTAAGCAAGTGCTATCTTGTGCTTCACACCATATTTAGAAAGAAGATTCTCAAACAACTTGTTGCAAAAGTGAGTCCCTTCATCACTAATAATAGCTCGTGGAGTGCCAAATCTTGTGAATATGTTCTTGTGCAGAAATTTGAGCACTATCTTTGCATCATTTGTTGTTGTAGCAATTGCTTCCACCCATTTTGACACGTAATCAACTGCTAACAAGATATAAGCAAAGCCAAAAGAAGGAGGAAAAGGGCCCATAAAATCGATTCCCCAGACATCAAACAACTCAACTTCTAAGATACCTTTCAGTGGTAACTCATGACGCTTTGAAATGTTTCCCATACGTTGGCACTGGTCACAAGTTTTCACCAAAGTGTAGCTATCACGAAAAATAGAAGGCCAAAAGAACCCACTTTGAAGTACCTTAGCCGCTGTACGGGTGGCTCCAAAGTGTCCTCCATATGATGATGAATGGCAATGATGGAGGATGTCTTGAATCTCTTCTTCTGGCACAGATCTTCTAATGATTTGATCAGGGCATCTTTTGAACAACAAAGGCTCATCCCAAAGATAATATTTCACATCATGCAAAAATTTCTTACGTTGATGGTAAGTAAGATCAGGTGGTAAAACTTTACAAGCTAGGTAATTAACAATGTCAGCATACCACGGAAGCTTGATCTCACATGCAAACAACTGCTCATCAGGGAATGCCTCTTGGACCACTGAATCTGGTCTTTCTTCCTCTTGCTCTAACTAAGAGAGATGGTCAGCCACTAAATTTTCACTTCCTTTCTTATCTCGAATCTCCAAATCAAATTCTTGAAGAAGGAGGATCCAACGAATTAGCCTCGACTTAGCATCCTTCTTGCCAAATAAATAACAGAGTGTTGCATGATCAATGAACACTATCACCTTTGTACCAATGAGGTAAGACCGAAATTTGTCACAAGCAAACACCACAGCAAGCATCTCCTTCTCAGTTGTCGTATAATTCAATTGAGCTCCATTCAATGTCCGGCTTGCATAATAGATAGCTCTAAACAGCTTGTCTCGCCTTTGCCCCAACACTGCTCCAGTTGCATAGTCACTTGCATCGCACATAACCTCAAAAGGTTGACTCCAATCCGGCACAATCACAATTGGTGCTGAAATTAATTTCTCCTTGATTGCATTAAAGGCCTGCAAACAAACAACATCAAAGTCAAATGCAGAATTTTTCTCTAGAAGATTACATAAAGGTTTAGAGAGTTTAGAAAAATCCTTGATAAATCTTCTATAAAATCCCGCATGTCCCAGAAAACTTCTGATTCCCTTCACTTTCTTTGGAGGTGGTATTTTTTCTATGGTTGCAATCTTGGCTCGATCCACCTCAATTCCCTTGGATGACACTCTATGGCCAAGCACGATCCCTTCTTGAATCATGAAATGACACTTCTACCAGTTCAGGACTAGATTTTTATCTTCACATCTCTGCAAAACAAGAGATAAGTTATGCAAACAATAATCAAAAGATGTACCAAAAACTGAAAAGTCATCCATGAAAACTTCCATTATATCCTCCACCATATCAGAAAAGATAGCCATCATGCAAGGCTGAAATGTCGCAGGGGCGTTGCACAATCCAAAGGGCATCCTCCTAAAAGCAAACGTTCCATAGGGGCATGTGAATGTAGTTTTCTCTTGATCTTCAGGAGCTATGGCAATCTGATTATACCCCGAATAACCATATAAAAAGCAATAGTAGGAATATCCAGCCAATCGATCCAACATCTAATCAATGAATGGAAGTGGAAAATGATCCTTCCTTGTTGCTTTATTCAACTTGCGGTAATCCATGCATACACGCCATCCCATGATTGTTCTTGTAGGAATGAACTCATTGTTGTCATTTTTCACCACCATCATTCCACCTTTCTTTGGTACAACTTGCACTGGACTTACCCATGAGCTATCTGAAATAGCATATATAATTCCAGCATTAAGGAGTTTCAAAATTTCAGCTCTCACGACTTCCTTCATTGCTGGATTTAATCTTCTTTGGTGCTCGATCGTTGGTTTGTAAAGCTCCTCCATTAAAATCTTGTGCATGCAAATGGATGGACTTATTCCTTTTATGTCAGAAATGGTCCATCCCAAGACTGTTCTATGCTCCCTCAACACACGTAGCAACTTTTCCTCTTCTTCAGGTGTGAGTGATGTAGCAACAATCACTGGAAAGGTATCACTATCACCCAAGAATGCATAGCGAAGATGCTCAGGTAATTGCTTCAACTCCGGAGTTGTATTTTTCTGCATCTTTTCTTTAGCGTCTTCAGATTCACTCTTTGGTACCACCGGCTCTAGCTTCCCCACTTCATTACTAATTGATGTAACCTGCTGCAATGCTCCCAAAGCAAAAACATAGTGGAGAAATTCTTCACGAACAAAAGGCAAGTCAGATTCACAAACAGCAGAATTATTAAAATCATAAGCATGAGTTGAAGTGGTGATACAACGTTCTAGGTGATCAGGTGGCATATTTTCTTGAAAGGCCTCTTCTACACATTGCTTAATGACATCAACCCGGAAGCAAGTACTTGGATCTTCAGGAAATTTCATGGCTTGATAGATGTTGAACATAATTTTCTTCCTTATTAACTCTTAAAGTTAATTCACCCTTTTGAACATCAATCAAAGCCCTTCCCATAGCCAAGAATGGTCGGCCAAGAATTAAAGGGACTTCTTCCATGTCTAACACCACAAAATCTGCAGGGAAGATAAATTTATCCACCTTTACTAATACGTCTTCTATGATTCCACGTGGATACTTGATAGACCGATCCGCTAGTTGCAAGAAAATTGTTGTATGCTTCATCTCTCCAAGTCCTAATTTCCTGCAAATAGAAAGTGGCATAAGATTAATGCTAGCACCAAGATCACATAAGACTCTATCAAAAAATGAATTTCCAATAGTGCAAGGTAAAGTGAAACTCTCCGGATCTTTTAATTTTTGAGGCAGTTTCTTTTGAAGAATGGCACTGCATTCTTCAGAAAGTTTCACTGTTTCAAACTCTTCCAACCTTCTCTTCTTGGAAATGATGTCCTTCAGAAATTTCACATAATTTGGCATTTGTTCCAAGACATTTACAAAAGGAATATTTATGTGAATTTTCTTTAAAATATCCAAAAACTTAGAAAATTGCTTATCTACTTTTTGCTTTTGAAAATGCTGAGGATAAGGAAGTGGAGGAGTGAGAATAGGAGGATTGTCAGGAAATGAAATTTCTGGAGGCAAGTCGGTCTCCTCTAGTGTATCTTTAACAATCTCTTCTTCTTCTACTTGATCCTTGCTTTGGCCATTGTGCACAACTGTAGGGGTGGACTTGCTCTCCTTTAATGGTGACCTCTCTATTTCTTTTCCACTCCTAAGTGTGATAGCCTTGCATTGTTCCTTTGGATTCACTTCAGTGTTGCTAGGAAAAGCTCCTCTTTGTTGGGCATTGATTGTAGTGGCTAGTTGCCCAACTTGCACTTCAAGATTCTTCATAGTGGCTCCCATATTGCTACAATGAGTCTCTATGTTGTCCAACCGTGAATCAGTCTTTTCAAACCTTGCATTGGTCTCCTGAACAAAGGAAACCATGGCATCCTCAAGTGACATCTTCTTCTCGCTTGGTTGGCTATCAAATCCTGGAGGATGTTGAGGTTGCAACACATTCTTTGTATTTCCATATGGCAAATTCTCATGATTTCGAAGCCCTGGATGATAGTAATTTGGCATAGGATTATCACGGTAGTTGTAGTTCCGATTGTTGATGTATTGAACTTGTTCTTGACTCGCTTCCTTGGAACTGTCATGCTTGCAGATGCAACATATTCTGTACTTTGTGGTATCCTTTGTGTTGTCAAGGCTGAAATCTGATGAGATAGAGTAGCAACTTGAGCTGAAAGGGCTGCTATCGGCTCGAAGTCATGAATTCCAGCAACCTTCTTAGCCAAAGTCCTCTCATTTGGCCATTGATTGTTGTTTGAGGCCATTTCTTCCAAAAGGGCAGTAGCACCCTCAGCTGTCTTCGACATCAAAGTTCCACCAGAAGCAGCATCAACTATAGTTCGAGTTTGCCCATTTAACCCATTATAGAACATCTGAACTTGCAACCAATCTGGCAATCCATGTTGTGGGCAACGTCGAACTAAGTCTTTATACCTCTCCCATGCTTCATAGAGTGACTCAAAATCATTTTGCTTGAACTGGCCAATCTCACTCCTGAGTTGGGCTATTTTTGCAGGTGGAAAGAATTTAGCAAGAAACCTCTCAGCCATGTCCTGCCAACTAATGATGCTTCCCGGTTGCAGAGATTGCAGCCAACCTCTAGCCTTGTCCCTCAAAGAAAAAGAAAACAATCTCAGTCTAATGGTGTCTTTAGTAACACCATTGATCTTCACAGTGTCGCAAATCTCCAAGAACATTGCCAAATGAATATTGGGATCATCAAGTGGTGATCCGCTGAATTGAGCCTGCTGCACCATGCTAAGCAAAGTTGGTTTGAGCTCAAAGTTGTTGGCATTAATTGTCTGGCGTATTATGCTCGAGTAATTTCCATTCACAACTGGCCATATATAGTCCTTCAAGGTGCGTGGCAGTGCCTCACGTTCTTCTCCAGCCATGGCTAGTATCTTATTTTTTCTTCGTGATCTAAGAGTTCTTTCAATCTCCGGATCTAGAGGAATAATATCACGAGATCTAGCAAGGCGCATCCAACGTCAAAAACACACCTGTAGAACAAAAATAGAATATAAGAACAACTTAAAATAAAATTCTAAATTAAAATCAAGATTACTTAGTATCGATATTGACAAAAAGAATAAGAATAAACCAATCCCCGGCACCGGCGCCAAAAACTTGATCGGTGCAAAACTGCAAGTGCACAGTATCGTAGTTTTATAATAAAGTGATAAAAAGAGTATCGTCCTCAGGGATTGGTATCTTACTCTTACCAAATACCAAAATTATACTAATCTCGATTTTATCTAGAGGAATCACTAAGATTGTTGTAGATGCAATTTAAACTAAAATTCATTCAAAGAGAAATACGCAACGGAAATAAAACTGACGTTCGAAAATCAGATTAATGGGAAAGAAAACTTCTAGGAAATCGATTTCACCTAATTCTTCACTATGTTTTTCTCATCCAACTAATTTAATTTAGTTCTTCTTGTCTATTAGCAAATCTCTAATTCATCCAAAAGCCTCTTTCGATAGTCAATTGGAATTTATTCTTGTTTATCAATTCACACAAGAATATGCAAATCAAATAATCAAGAAAGCAATAAGACCAATGGTTTAATTACTACATAGGTTCATACAAGTCTTTCGATCTCTATACTTACCTATGCTGAAATATTCAAGATCTACCCTATGATTCCCTCTTTCGATAGCAAATCACAAGATTAAATATCGTCTAATCAATGGCCAGTTAATTAGAAGCAATAAACTCAGAATAAATCAGATAAACAAATAGAGAATTGCCTTAAATTAGCATAGACAATCAAGCATAGTTCGAAACTAGGTTACATCATTTTCCTAGAATAAAGAAAATTTAGTTCATACTAGAAATTGAATTCAACATAAATGAATTCACCATAATTGTTCTGAGAATATGAGAAGAAAATAAACGCTGAAAAATACTCCTTGCAACCGCAACTCGTCTTCAAAAACTCAAGGAAATGATTCAATGCTTTTCTCCCATCTGTGCTCATGTATGATTCCAATGTACGTGCAATATGTGGAACTCCCTCTCCAAAACGGATGAATTGAATCCTTCTAGCTATATTTTTCTATCCCAAAATGTGTTCTTCTTCCTGTATTTTATCTCTATATTATTTAATAAGAAGTAATAATTTATTTTCATATAAACTCTTAATTTAGGTAAACATTTATAGAAAAAAATTATTATTAAATTTATAATATTTTATTACCATGTTGACTAATAGATGGATAATCTAATATAAATATAAGTTTTGAGTATTATAATTAAATATAAAATCATGTTATATTATGTAAATCTTATATTTACATTTGGATAATCATGTTAAATCATGCATTGAGCCAGTCATAGACATTTAAGGGTAAAGACGTAAATACCCAAAAAGATCATTCAAGAATATTTACGAAAACTTACCAATATAAGGTTTTTGTTATGAATCTTAAAACAAAAATGATATTGCAAGAGAAAGAGAATATTGTAAGAGAAAGAGTTGTTCTTCAATGTAAAACTTGATCATATACAAGGGAATGATACTCATATATATAGGAGTACAGAGGAGTAGATATAGCTTAAGTTTTTATTTATGGCTAAAGATAGGTCTTAATTGATAGCTCAATGGTCTTAATTAGTGGCTAAAGATTGGTATTAATTGATGGTTCAATGGTCTTAATTAGTGGTTTTGTATGGTTATACAAATAAGTTTATAACACTCCCCCTTTGGATCACCATACATAAAGAATATGCATCGTTAAGATCTTGTTAAGGAAAAATCCAGTAGGAAAAAACCAATGGCGAAAGAAAAAAGTATAACATTCATGTGTACTGCCAAGTGTTTTAAGATTGTATCATTAAAACCTTGCAAAGGAAAATCCAGTAGGATAAAACCTTAACGAAGGAAAAAGAGTACAATCAGTACAAGTCTTCAAGACATTTACTCCCCCTGAAAAGTGCATGATAATAGGTCTTCAAGTTTTCGCATTCCAATGTTCTACAAAAGCTTCTTAAATGTTGCAGTTGGTAATGCTTTAGTGAATAAATCTTTCATATTATCACTTGATCGTATCTGCTTGATATTAATTTCACTTTTCTCCTGAAGTTCATGGGTATAAAAGAATTTAGGTGAAATATGTTTGGTTCTATCACCTTTGATATATCCTTCTCTAATTTGAGTAATACAAGCAGCACTATTTTCGTATAAAATTGTTAGACTATCATTAATCACTGGAAGACCACACTTTTCTTAAATATGTTGAATCACTGATCTTAGCCAAATACATTCTCGACTTGCCTTATGAATTGCAATGATCTCTGAGTGATTTGAAGAGGTATTAGATAGTGTTTGCTTGACAGATCTCCATGATATAGCAAAATTTTCATAAGTAAATATGTATCCAGTTTGAGATCTACCTTTGTGTGGATTTGAAAGATAACATGCATCCGCATATCCAACTAATTGTGGACTTTATCCATATTGATAAAATAATCTCATATCAACCATACCTCGGAGGTATCAAAGGACATGTTTAATGTCATTCCAATGTCTTCGAGTTGGTGCGAAACTATATCTTGCAAGTAAATTAATTGAAAATGCAATATCAGGCCGAGTGCAATTTGCAAGATACATCAGGACTCCAATTGCATTGAAATGAGGTATTTCAGGACCAAGAATTTCTTCATCGTCCTCACAAGGACGAAATGGGTCTTTTTGCACATCAAGTGATCGAACAACCATTGGAGTACTCAGGGGATGAGTTTTGTCCATGTAAAAATGCTTTAAGATTTTCTCTGTATAATTTGACTGATGAATGAGAATTTCATTTTGCAAATGTTCGAGCTGCAGGCTGAGACAAAATTTCATTTTTCCAAGATCTTTCATTTCAAATTCATTATTTAAATATATAGCAGTTATTCTTATCTTTTCAGGAGTTCCAACAAGATTTAGATCATCAACATAAACCGCAATAATAACAAATCCGGAGTCTGATTTCTTAATAAAAACACATGGGCATATTGGATTATTCTTAAATCCTTCTTTCAATAAATATTCGCTAAGACGTTTATACCACATGCATCCGGATTGTTTTAACCCGTATAAAGATCTTTGAAGTTTAATAGAATACATATTTCTGGATGTACTCAGATTAGAAGCTTCAGGGATTTTATATCCTTCAGGAATTTTCATATATATGTCATGATCCAATTATCCATATAAATATGCAGTGACCACATCCATGAACTGCATATCCAATCTTTTTTTAACTACCAAACTAATCAAAAATATGAATGTGATTGCATCTATAACAGAAGAGTATGTTTCCTCATAATCAATCCCTGATTTCTGTAGGAAATCTTGTGCAACAAGTCGTGCTTTATATCGCACAATTTCATTGCTCTCATTACGCTTACGTATAAATACTCATTTATATCCAACAGGCATTACACCTTTTGGTGTTTGTACAATTGGTCCAAAAACCTCTCACTTTGCTAGCGAGTTTAATTCAGCTTCAATAGTTGATTTCCATTTTGGTTAGTCATTTCTACGTCGACATTCTTCGACAGTTCTTGGCTCAATTTCTTCATTACTTCTGGTAATGTCAAAGGCCATTTTATATGAAAATATGTTGTCGACAACAGTTTTATTTCTATCCAACATTTTTCCAGTACTCATGAAATATACCGAGATCTCGTTATTTTCAGGTACCTATCCCTCTGCAAAGAATGATATTTCATTAAATACCTTTTCAGAAGATTCTTTTTCAGGAGATTTAGTCTCTTCAGGAGCATCAATTACTCTTATGGCCTGTGTTGTGGGTATGGACTTTTCAGGAGTACTAAATTCATTTTATATTTTTCTCTTCAGAGGAATTTTTTCATTTGCACCAATAGGTCATCCACGCTTCAGGCGTATCTTACACTCACCTATTGCTGTTTTGGCAATTTGTCATTCAGGGACTACAATCTTTGTTGGAACATTAACAGCAGGAATATATGATTTTTCCACACCTTTAGTGTCAGTAAATACATCCGGTAATTGATTTGCAAAACTTTGCAAATGAATAATCTTTTGAACCTCTAGTTTATATTCATTTGTACGATGATCAAATTGGGAAAGGGCTTTATTTTCCCAAGTAATTTCCTGTCGTGGTTCAAGCACCGACTTCTCATTATCCAATATTGGAAAAATAGATTTGTCAAAATGACAATCCTCAAAACGTGCCTTAAACATATCCCCTGTAAGAGGCTCAAGGTATCTAATAATAGATGGAGAATCAAACTCAACATATATCCCAAGTCTATGTTGAGGACCCATCTTTGTACGTTGTGGATGTGCAATTGGAACATATACCGTATATCCAAAAATACGAAAATGAGTAATATTCGGTTGTTGACCACATGCAAGCTGTAATAGAGAATATTTGTGATATGCTGATGGCCTAATTCGAATCAATGATGCTGCATGAAGTATAGCATGTCTCCAGACAGAAATAGGAAGTTTTGATTTCATAAGTAAAGGTCTAGCGATTAGCTGAAACTTTTTAATTAATGATTCAGCTAAACCATTTTGAGTGTGTGTGTGGGCAACTTGATGTTCAACAACTATTCCTATTGACATGCAATAGTTATCAAAAGCTTGATATGTAAATTCACCTGCATTATCCAATCGAATAGTTTTAATTGGATAGTTAGGAAATTGTGCTCGTAGTTTAATTATTTGGGCAAGAAGTTTAGGAAATGTAATATTTCTAATGGAAAGTAGACAAACATATGACCATCAACTTGATGCATCAATTAAAACCATAAAGTATCTGAACGGTCCACTTGATGGTTGAATAGGCCCACATATATCCC
Organism: Carya cathayensis; assembly: GCA_011037825.1. Taxonomy (NCBI): domain Eukaryota; kingdom Viridiplantae; phylum Streptophyta; class Magnoliopsida; order Fagales; family Juglandaceae; genus Carya; species Carya cathayensis. The sequence continues at coordinate 138,781 of QGSO01000775.1, read as the reverse complement.
CATGAATCCTTTGTAAAAATGATGGAGATTCAAAAACAACCTTTAAGATAGATGGTTTGATAATCAATTTACGCTAAAAACATACAGAGCATGGATATTCATTAGGTAAGATAATCTTCTGATTCTTTAGGGGATGCACATACGAATTATCAATTATTCGTCTCATCATTATTGATCCCGGATGTCCAAGGCGATCATGCCAAGTCATAAATACTTTGGTGTCAATGCACTTCTAGTGCATTACCACATGTGATTCGATTGTTCTCATATCTGTATAATATAATCCAGATGAGAGAGCAGACAGTTTTTCTAATATGAGCTTCTAGTTTGAAATTATTTTAGTAATAAGAAGATGCTTTTTATTGTCTTCGTTGGTGGTTTCAATATGACAACCATTACGACGTATATCTTTAAAACTCAATAAATTTCTTCTGGATCGTGAAGAAAATAGAGCATCATCAATACAAAATTTGGTGTCATTAGGCAACACAATATAAGCTCTTCCGGAGCCTTCAATTAGATTCAATGAACCAGATATGGTATGAACGTAGGCTTTACTCAATGTTAGATTTTGAAAATATTTTTTATCTTTAAGAATTATATGAGTTATAGCACTGTCAGCCAGACATATATCTCTATTATTCATTTCAGAGATAAAAAGTTTATCAATAAGACTCATGATTCTACAAAATATAGAAAACTTTCATTATTACAAAACACTGCAAAATATAAAAAAAGTTTACAATAAGATAAAGAAAATACATTAATTAAAAATGAACACTTCCATCAACAATCAAATGATGAACTATATCACTAGAATTCTCAAAGAAATCAGAAACATCAAATCTTGTAATATCTTCTCTATCTATAGAAACTAAAGCATCTGATGGTTCAGCAAAATTTGTTTCAAACTTTTTTATTTTTTCTTTTATAGAAGCTTGGTATAAGCCAACCAAGTGCTTAGCTATACGATAGGTATGAGACCAATGTCCAGTCATATAACATCTATAGCATCTATTTTCATCTTTCTTTAAAAATTTGTTTTGAGGACTTTTACCCTTCTCTGAGTAGAACCACTTCTGGTGGTATGATGTATATCTACTATTATCCTTTTTAGTGTGGTCGCTTCTAGAACCTCTACTTCTATAATTTTTTCTACTACGTCCACGCCCTCGGTTTCTTTGAAAAGATACATCATTCGCTTTTGGGAATAGTGTAAATCTAGTACCATTCACTTCAGGGAATGATATAGAACCAGTAAGATATGACTGATGATTTCTTAACAAAAATTCATTATTTTGCTCAGCTATTAGAAGACAAGGTATAAGTTCAGAATATTTTTTAAACTTTCGCTCTCTATACTGTTGCTGCAAGAGCACATTAAATGCATGAAAAGTAGTATATGTCTTCTCTAACAAGTCATCATTAGTGACTTTTTCACCACATAATTTCAATAGTGAGCTAATTTTAAAGAGTAAGTATTAATTGAAAATAGTTATGTAAAGTATTAATTATTTCATGCAGTTGAACCATTAAAAGAATTAGCAAAAGCAATAATTTAATTAAAACAAACAAAATAACCGTTATATTATTAAATATAAAACCAGCAAAAAAGTGCACGTCATAAATTATAAAAATTAATACAAAATATATTGCATTTGATTAAATATTAAAATATCATTGATAAATATGCAATATTTGAAGAGAAAAAAATAATAAACAATAATAATAATAATAAAAATGTCAAAAGTTAATAATATTTTATTATTAAGTAGAGTATAGATGGATAATCCATTAGATAAAGTTTTGAATAGAGTAGGTAAAAAATAAAAGATGTAATATGAAGCAAATTTTAACTAATGGGCTGGAAAAACTAATGCTAATACTCTAACCTCATATTTTTGGCAATGCTGCTACTATCCATTTGCTCTTAGATTTACTCTCCCTGTTGTGCCTCAAATTTAATTAAAGGGATAAGGAGATTTCTATTTCCTATTTGGCTATTTACGCCATGTTTTGATAGTGAAAATATTTTATCTCATCTCATATTATTATTATAATTTTTTTAAATTTTCATACAAAATATAAGAAATATTTTAACCGTTTAGACAACTTCTTTATTACTCCCATCATGACCCACGTCGTTTCATGTACCCGGTGGATTGAAACTGTCCTTACCACGTTCCTCCTCTGTCGCTTCAAATTTGCTAGAATCGACCAACTACTCTACCCCTACCGCTCAGGCATACGAACTGTCTCTCGGGCCACTATATATAGTCCTTGGGGTGGGCTGGACGTGTGTTGCTTCCAGACCTTCTGCATTACTATGTTATCGCTCGAGACCTTGGCCTTCAACTACACTATTCTTCTATGGATCCCAAAAAGTCAACTCACGTTGCTCCGAAGGGTTCAAGAGATCACAGGGCCACTGGGTCTTCTAATAAGGCCACTCACCCTACGGGATAGAGGCCGCCAACACCCCTGCGGACAGCCGAGGGTTTGGTGGTTCTCCCTCTGACCTGTAAAACCTGAGGAGAGAGTTCGACATCCCAGAATGCATTGTTCTGGACATCTCTCAGCCGGATGAAGGGGTTGTGGACTCCGAGGGGTATGCCTACAAGGTGGCGCTATTCCCCTCCGTGTTCCACGACGGTCTTAGGCTGCCTTTCTGCCTTCCGGTGCGTGATGTACCAGACATGGTCGGCGTGGCACCAGCCCAACTCCTCCCCAATGCTTGGATAATTCTGGTGGATTACTGCGTGATCTGGCGGCGGGCCCTAGAGGAACCTCGCGATACTTGGCCCGACCTCACTGGCAGGGAGTTCTTTCTTACTCACTTAATGTCGAAAAGAATGGGTAACTTCTGCGATTTTGCTCCTGTTTACCCCTTAGTCCACCTTGAGCGGGAATATGATAGCAGGATCCCGAGCTTCAAACACTTCTTCATTTCCAGTGCCAGGTGGGAGTACCCCTGGGGCAGTCTGTGGCAGAGAGTTAACCCATTCGGGCGAACTAGGAAGTGGTGCTTGAGGGGAAGCTCCCTAAGTCGTCGGCGGAGCCGAGGGAGACCCAGTGTATCAAGAATGTATTGGAATTGGTCGCCACCTACCTGGAAGAAGTTTGAGGTAGTACCCACCCAACTGGTGGGTCCTCGATTCCGCTGGGTCCCACCAGTTTTCCATCATGCCAGCAGTTTGTCAGTCCCCTAGTAGAAGGAAAAGGAAAGAAGTTACGGCAGAGCTCCCTAGACAAGCCGGATTCTGATGATGATGATGCCCCATATTTCACTAGTCAATCTTCCACGAGTACTTCCACTCAGAAGCCTCACCTGCGAAGTGGTGGGAGAGGGATCGCTGCTTTTCTGCATTCGGGGGCTCCGCTCCATGCCATGCAGACGTTCAGGGAGTCAGTGTCTTCCTCACGAGGTCGAACCTCTCCCTCATCTTCTGCGGTTTCCGGTGACATAGCTTTACTTTCCCCATGGGGAAAGGCACCTAACTTCCTCATTTTCCATCGCCTACCATAGCTACTCTTCCTAGGGTCAGACGACTCAAAGAGGGTTGCCCAAGGCCACCACTGCAGGGCGCTCCAAACTCAGGTACTCTTTGGAGGGTGTCTCAGGCGCTCTCGCTCAGATCTAGTCCTAAACTCATATTTCCCTATCTCAGTGCTCTTCCAATACTTTTCTTGTGATCTTACTAGATTTTTTCTTGGCAGGTCACTGGCCAGTCGCTGACCCGGTGGTGAGTGAATAGGGGGGCCTGGTTCTAGGGATCATTGGCTTCTTTCTGTGGTTCCCGTAGTCTCCCCTCGGCCTGTTGTCAACGTGAGGTCCCCCGTAGAGCACACAAGTCTCACTCCAGATTTGCAGGAGCGGCTGCATGACGCAAAGTTTGAGTTACTGAGGTCCCAAGAGGAAGTCGCTATGTGTCGTCTTGATATGATGTGTGAGTCAGAGGTACAGGAGACCCTAAAGGGGATGCTCTACAGCAAGACGGAGGAGCTAGAGGAACTCTGAGCTGCACACGTCTCCTTTTCCGGAAGGTGTGACTCTACGGAGTCCACCCGTAGGTTTGCCGAAGACAAGTTCCTGAAGGTTGGCCAGACCCTCTCGAAGCGGATGAAGACCATCACGGCCTTGAGGGCTGAAAGGGAAGAGCTGAGGTCGACGTCTTGGCAACAGCGGCTAGAGCTTTCAAGAGTGTGGCAGGTTAGGGATGACATGTGGTGCCACGGGTTCCTTTCTGGTAGGGAGGCACTGAGGATATATTTACTGACAAACCCCAGGTGTGAATTGCTTTCACTAGATCTTGAGTTCACGACTCTGGACCCCATTGCTTTAGAGGCCAGAGCTCAGATAGGGGTGGATCTGGTCCCCAGCACGTTCTCGAATGCGCCCAAGGCACCAGCAGCAGTTATGACGCCTTCAGAGGCAGACCCTGCCGAGTTGGAGGAGGAGCCATAAGTCGGTTTTGTTATATTCTTTCTTCCTTATTTATATGTGTATACGCATAAAACTTTTATTCCTGCTATACTGTTGGTTGGGCAGTCCTTGTTTTGGCTAATTTGTTTAAATTTTCAATGTTTGTGACACATGCGCCTCCTTGATTCATGCCTCATGTTGCCTCCTCTATTACCCTTCTTCTTCTCTTTTTCATTTTTTTTTAGGCTGCGTTGGTAGCAAACACCACGTGCCCCTTTGTAAATTGTAGAGAACTAATCAATAAAAACACACATCTTTCTTTTATGCCTTGACTCCCTTTCCTAGTTATGACCTATCCCTTCGCACTGTTTTTCTGCTACCTATTCATAGCATATTCTTTTTCGAGAAGACATGTTGAATTCTGCTTTCCTATTATTATTGTTGTACCCGCCCTTTAGCCTTCCCGAGAGAGTGAGTTAATGGACAACGTTCCTTCTGTAGATCCGGAAGGATTTTGAACAATCAGTCATTCATTGCTCATCTGTTGGTTATCCTACCTTTATGGTGTGGACGTCACTTCCCCCATGCTTGCCATGAAATTTGCGCGAGACATTTCCGCCAGATTCACATTTGATCTGAGGGAGCCTCACAACGTGCTAATACTCTGAAGCTCGAGAGGTGAACAGTCACTCCCAGCCTATACATAGGCCTTCCCCTCTTCGTTGCTTTCCACCAAGTCTCCCCTTCTGCTTCCTCAAGAGTTCTAAAATCTTGCTTTTTCTTTTTTTTCCTACGGTGCTCATATCGGTTGCTCTCAACTTCAATGGGCACCTTGGCCCAAGATTGGCCTTGTGATGCCTGGTCCTACAATGGGTTTTTATGGAGACATGCGTGCGGTGGCCTCCTCGAGGCTCCCGCGCACGCCCTTCTAAAAGTTATATTGTTCGTCATTACCGGGAGATGTTTTGAAAAGATGGCAAGCCTCCCACCTTGCGGGGCGATCGTTCAATGGATTTTTCTACCTCAAAACTCCTCCTGCAGTTCAACTTTCTTACTTACATCCCAGTCGGCTCCCATTGGTGGGGCGACTTCTCCTACCCCAGCCCTTCCAACCTCACCCTTCCTTTTAACCCTTCGGGGAGGTTACCATCCCTTTGCAGTGAGGAGATGGGTACCATTCGGAGCCACTCTCGCCTGTTGACCCACACGTTGAGGGATTTCGTTCATTCCCTTGTTGGAGCTTTCCCACTTGAGGTGAGTCACCTCATGGGAGAATCGTGCAGTCCCTCAAAGCTGCCTTCGTTCATTCCCTTATGAGAGCTTTCACACGAGAGGTGCGTTGCCTCGGGGGAGGATCGTACATTCCCTTACCGGAGCTTTCCCGCTCGAGGTATGTTGCCTTGAGGGAGGTCCACTGGTTCAATTGGGTAGTCCTAAGACTATCCGGAGCTCCTCCAAGTGAGAGGTAGGGACTCCTCAAACCGCACTGATCGGTGCAAAACTGCAAGTGCACAGTATCGTATTTTTATAATAAAATGATAAGAAGAGTATCGTCCTCAGGGATTGATACCTTACTTTTGTCAAATACTAAAATTATACTAATCTCGATTTTATCTAAAAGAATCACTAAGATTTTTGTAGTTGCAATTTAAACTAAAATCGACTCAAAGAGAAATATGCAAAGGAAATAAAACTGACGTTCGAAAATCAAATTAAGGGGAAAGAAAACTTCTAGGAAATCGATTTCACCTAATTCTTCACTATGCTTTTCTCATCCAACAAATTTAATTTAATTCTTCTTGTCTATTAGCAAATCTCTAATTCATCCAAAAGCCTCTTTCGATAGTCAATTAGAAATTATTCTTGTTTATCAATTCACACAAGAATATGCAAATTAAATAATCAAGAAAACAATAAGACCAATGATTTAATTACTACATATGTTCATACAAGTCTTTCGATCTCTATACTTACCTATGCTGAAATATTCAAGATCTACCCTATGATTCCCTCTTTCAATAGCAAATCACAAGATTAAATATCATCTAATCAATGGCCAGTTAATTAGAAGCAATAAACTCAGAATAAATCAGATAAACAAAGAGAGAATTGCCTTAAATTAGCATAGACAATCAAGCATAGTTTGGAAATAGGTTACATCATTTTCCTAGAATAAAGAAAATTTAACTCATGCTAGAATTAGAATTCAACATAAACGAATTCACCATAATTGTTCTGAGAATATTGGAAGAAAATAAACGCTGAAAAATACTCCTTGCAGCCGCAAATCGTCTTCAAAAACTCAAGGAAATGATTCAATGCTTTTCTCCCGTCTGGGCTCGTGTATGATTCCAACATACGTGCAATATGTGGAACTTCTTCTCCAAAACAGATGACTTGAATCCTTCTAGCTGTGTTTTTCTGTCCCAAAAAGTATTCTCCAGTCAAAAGGTACGGCCAATAAGTGCAAAATCACTTTTTATATGGTGTGACGGCGGAAAACCCTAGATCTGTCAAAATACGATATTCGCTCGAGCGGGGTGTCAAGCGAGACTCGAGCGTTCGACTCTGCCTGATTTCGCTCAAGCGTCCTATTGAGCACATATTGAGCATTCGACTGTGCCTAATTTCGCTCGAGTGGAGGATTTGCTCGAGCGGCCAAAATCCTCCGCTCGAGCGATCTTGTAAAATCAGCAATACGAAATTTTGCAAGTCATCACGCACCATTCTCTTTAACCCTTCGGGGAGGTCATCATCCCTTTACCGCGAGGGAATGGGGTATCGTTCAGGCAGCCTCAAGGCTGGACCCACACTCCTCCGCAGGGGAGGTTGGGGTGGCTCGGAACCAATCCCTCCTATTGACCCACTTGTGAAGGAACTCCGTTCGGGCAATTTGTCTGATTAGAACCCACTCCCATCCGTTGACGTCGTAGGGAATGTCAGTTAGGACCGAGTTGGTGCTGTGTCCACTCCTCGTCATGTTGGAACAAGGTATGTTAGGGCAGCCTCAAAGCTGGACCCGCTCTTCTCCGTAGGGGAGATGGTCTAAATCGGGGTTAGTTTTGCCTATTGACCCATACGGGAGGAAGTCTATTCAGGCAGTCCCGGACTGGACCTGTTTCTGTTAGTTGGCGCCCATGATGAGGGTGGCCCCATGCATCGCTCGGGACTAGCCCACTTCCTGCCGAGGGAGAGATCGAGTAGCCCTTTGACATTACACTCGTCCCTTTGGTACCTGATTCACTCAAAAATGAGTAGCACAAAGACTATCCCAAGTGCAGGAGGATATCGCGTAATAATTAGGAATAAATTCCTAAATAGTCTCTTCAGGAAAAGCTTACTTAAACTCAACTCGTTGAAAATGGTAAAAAACTTCACAAAGAGAAAATAAATATGATGGTATATGCAAAGGATAGAAAAGGGTACTAGTCATGGACTAAATTCATATTTTTAGATTTTAATTGTCGGATTGAAATGTAAAAGACTAATAGATTAAACTCAGAAATTAATAAATCTAGGTTAAGAATTAAACTAGATTAGAAAGTAATTGACAAAACATGCACTGAAAATTGAAAAGCCCCAAAATCAATGTTATAGGGTCCATCATTGTATTCAAATCACAAAATCTCAAAATTAAACCATAGCAATTGTAATCACTATTAAAATGAAAGCTTAACGAAATGAGAAAAATAAATAACATGAACTACATAAATAACAAATAAATTACTCAAACTTTTAAATCAAAAATCTCCAAAATAATCCAGAAACTTAAAACTGAAATGTAATAACAAGTAGGGACTGAAAAGATCAAGCCAATTGAATGGAGATGAAAAGTTGAAGTGATGGAGGAGGTTGGGCTGCAGTTGCAATTGGACCCCTCAATGAGCTCTTCAATCTGCTGCAGTGTGAGTGAATGTTTCCGAAGAATTCGTGTTGCTGCGTGAATGATCGCTTGTGTGAATCATTCGCTCCTCAGATCTGCCTTGTGCATCTTCCCTTCTTTATTTCATGCTAATGATATGCTTATATACGGTAGGAAAGAAACCCTAATGTCCTCTTAATTTCCGCATAAAAAATCGCCTAAATTTAAGTACTCATCTTGGCAGCCACGTAGATGCTTTAGGAGTCTGAATTTGGAAATCCTTATTATAGATAAATTTATAGCCCTTTAAGATAACTTTCTAAAGCATCAAGAATTACATCAATCAAATATGTGAGTAAAAAGTTACGATCAATAGATTAAAGTATGTCCAGACTGTCTCCTAGCAAATTTCGGACTTGGACTTCTTGTGGTTTACTTTTGTGATTTCTTTTTCTTTCCTTCCAAATTGCTCTCAAACCCCATGAAAGTCCTCCTTTTTGAATCTGAGTGAAAATAAATGGAAAAATAAATTATAAATGTTCATCTAATCAAAACAGTGTTTTCCAGGCCACTCCGCTCGAGCGATGTGGACCTAAATCCACAGTAATCAACAGTTGGTAAAATTAGGCGAAAATTCATGCTTTTAATCAATTTAAATCACAACTTAGATTCATTCATTTTTCCATATAAAACCGATGATAAAGTAATGAAAAAATTAAGATATATTGGTTCCAAAAGCATTAACATATGCAATAACTCAGCTCAATCACACCCCCAACTAGCATTTTGCTAATCCTTGAACAAAATAGTGAAAATTAATTGAGATGAATATTGCATAAAGATCAAAATTCAAACAGAAACAATCAAACACAATTCTGAATTCTCACAAAAGTGACACGTTACTACTCAACTCCCAGGGGTTATACCCACCAAGACTATCTCAACAATCTTTCACATATAATTAAGGCAAATATCTCATAACTCAAATGTGTGTGTGGAGCTAAACTGGTTGTGTATTTCTCATTACTAGCCATGATTTGTCATAGGATTTTTCAACCTTAAGATTAATCATTGCTGATTCTAACTGCCTGAAAGCCCAAGGGACTAGCAGTTTTCATGCCAGCTCTGTTTTTAAAGGTTGGACACTCAACCCCCAAAGTCTTGAGTAACTGTTTCTAGCACTTTTACTTAGGAAAGTTCACTAAGTCGCATTTATTCCTTTTTTCTCTTTTTTTTCTTCTTTTCTTTTCTTTCCAATCTTTTCAAATCCTTTTTCTTTTTCTTTTCTTTTTTCATTTATTTTTAGGCATGGCTCGGTAGTCCTGCAGTTTACTTCTCCTATGTTAAATCAATGAATGGTAAATAAGGAACACTACAAGCGTAAGCATGTACAAAATGTCCTTCAAAATTTGTCTTTCATTCTACAAAAATCTTATCAAGTTTCATCTGAGTAAGTATAACATCCCGGTGTTTCAACCCACATATCAACAAAATATGATGCATAAAAAATCATGCGCTATGTTTAAAATTGAAAATAAATCTTCACAAATGATCCCGCTCAACTACTCTATCAAGATGCTCAATCATAAATGTATCAATGGACATCATGTTATTTTTTTTATATTGTTTTTTTTTTTAATAAAACTGTGCACACATGCTACCTCCCAAATAGTGAGAGACATAGTCCTCAATGAATCGAACGAAAGAAAACAAAGTGCACAGAACTAAGTAAGCAAAAAAACAATCAACATGAAATATAAAATCAAAGCAAAATAACAAATAAAAAAAATGCAAATAAAGAAAACTGTAAAGAAGGAAAAGCAAATCAAAACACTTCCCTGGGGTCTTGCACAACCAAGATCTCTTCATGTGGATCAAAGACGTTCAGAAATAACCTTAGACATGGTCCGTTGACAGTGAAACTGTTACCATTTTTCGGATTGACAATGTTTACCGCACCATGAGGATGAACGGTCTTTACAATGTACGGCCCACTCCATTGGGATTTCAACTTACCAGGAAAAATATGCAAGCGAGAGTTGTAAAGGAGAACTTCCTGGCCAAGTGTAAAATGCTTTGGATGAATTTTCTGATCATGTAGAATTTTCATGCGTTCCTTTACCAGCTGAGCGTTGTCATAAGCATTCCGACGAGCTTCATCCAATTCATTGATCTGCAATTTTCTCAACCCTGAAACTTCATCAAGTGACATGTTAAAGAGCTCGATGCTGAATATCAACAGGTAAATGAAAAACTTTATCATAAACTAATCGATAAGGAGACATCTCTAGATTTGTTTTAAAAGTTGTCCTATAAGCCCACAAAGTATCAAGAAGCTTAACTGACCAATCTTTCCTATTAGGCTTGATAGTTTTCTCTAAAATAATTTTTATCTCTCTGTTTGCCAATTCAGCTTGCCCATTTGTTTGAGGGTGATAAGGGGTAGAAACTCTGTGTGTGATGCCATATTTCTTCATGAGTGTAGAAAATGGTTTGTTGCAAAAATGAGAACTCCCATCACTTATGATAACTTTTGGCATGCCAAAACGAGCAAACAAAGATTGCAAAAATTTTAGGACAACATGATGATCATTTGTTTTGCAAGCAACGGCCTCCACCCATTTTGAAACATAATCCACAGCTAATAGAATATATGTGTTTCCAAAAGAAACTGGAAAAGGTCCCATGAAGTCTATTCCCCAACAATCAAAAATTTCTAAAGTAAGAATAGGGGAAAGAGGCATCATATCTCTTTTGTTAATGGATCCCAATTTTTGACAAGGCTCACAAGCCTTACAAAAATTATAAGCATCTTTAAACATGGAGGGCCAGTAAAAACCGCTTTGTAAAATTTTAGTGACTGTTTTCTTTGCTGAAATATGAACACCACATGCACCCATATGACAAAATCTCAAAACCGAAGAAAACTCATCATTAGGAATGCATCTTCGAATCAATTGGTCAGAACAATATTTGAAAAGATATGGATCATCAATGTAAAAGTGTCGTACCTCAGAGAGAAATCGACGCTTATCTTGGGTGGACCATTCAGAAGGCATTCGCTCAGTCACCAGATAATTGACTATGTCAGCATACCATAGAGTTCTATTAATCACAAACAGCTGCTCATCTGGGAAACTATCATCAAGAGGAAGGCTGGCATTTGAAGAATGAGATTATGGCAATCTGAGAGGTGGTCTGCTACCACGTTTTCAACTCCTTTTTTGTCCTTAATGTTAATATTGAACTCTTGAAATAATAGAATCCAGCGAATCAAGTGTGGTTTTGCATCTTTCTTAGCCAACAAATACTTAAGAGTAGAGTGGTCAGTGAAAATAGTAATAGGAGAACCAAAAATATAAGTACAAAATTTATCACGTGCGAAAACTACTACTAGCAATTCTTTTTCAGTAGTGGTATAATTTTTCTGGGCATCATTCAAGGTTCTACTAGCATAATAAATCACAAATGGTCTATTATCCACACGCCACCCCAAAACGGCTCCTAAGGCATAATCACTAGCATCTGTCATGATTTCAAAGGGAAGGTCCCACTGCGTGGTAAGCGACTTTTTAAGGGTATCAAAAACTCTTTGGCACTCATCAGTCCAAACAAATTCAATATCATTTTGTAAAAGAGTGCACAAAGGTTTTGCAATAGAACTAAACCCTTGAATAAACCACCCATAAAAACCAGCATGACGAAGAAAAGAACGAATATCCTTAACCGTCCTAGGGATAGGAAGTTTATATATTAATTCAATTTTTGTCTTGTCGACCTTTATACCGTCAGAAGAAACAATATGTCCCAAGACAATGCCCTGAGTAACCATAAATTGGCATTTCTCCCAATTAAGTAAAAGATTTTTTTTCCTCATATCGTTAGAGAATACGTGCCAAATTATGCAAACAACTATCAAAAGATTTTCCGAAAACAGAGAAGTCATCTATGAATATTTCACAAATATCATCAATCATGTCAGAAAAAATATTCATCATGCATCTCTGAAAAGTAGCTCGAGCATTACACAAACCAAAAGACATTCTAGAAAAAGCAAAAATGCCAAAAGGACAGCTGAAAGTAGTTTTCTCCTGCTCCTCAGGCGTTACAGCGATTTGATAATAACCAGAATAGCCATCCAAGAAACAATAATATGTATTATCAGCTACTCTTTCTAAAATTTGATCCAAGAATGGTAAAAGAAAATGTTCCTTCCTATTGGCTGAATTAAGTTTTCTATAATCAATGCACATTCTCCAGCCAGTAACCATTCTAGTTGGAATCAACTCATTTTTATCATTTTTTATAACAGTCATACCAGATTTTTTTGGTACCACTTGAGTTGGACTTACCAAATTATTGTCTGAGATGGGGTAAATGATACCCACTGCGAGTAGCTTAAGCACTTCCTCTTTCACGACTTCCTTCATGGTAGGATTGAGCCTACGTTGAGCATCACGAACCGGTGTAGCATCATCTTCAAGATGGATTCTATGGGTACAAACAGCAGCATCAATACCTTTGATGTTGGCTATTGTCCAACCAATTGCACCTCGATGCTTTTTTAATACTTCAATCAACTGGACTTCATCCTTCAGATTTAACTATGAAGAGATCACCACAGGAAAAGTGCCTTCTTCAGGACCAAGAAACACATACTTTAAATCTTGAGGAAGTGGTTTCAGTTCCAACTGGGGAACTTCTTTCTATGAAGATTTAAGCATGTTTGGCGGTGGTAAAGCTTCAAACTGGGGTTTCTATCTTGCGCCTGCAGGCTGTACTTCAAGTGGTAAAGAAGAATCTACAAAACAATCAAAAAATTCAAAGTCATCTTCATTGATATGATCAATTTTTTCATCAAATAAAAATTCAGGTGTCTGAAAAATAGAATCATTATCAAAGAAAGGAGAATTTAAGCAAATAAACTCTGTTGGTGTCAAACTCTCCACAGCATTCAAATCACTTGTGTCATCAAAATGTGCTGGCATCTTGCAAGCATTGAAAACGTTCAACTCAAGTGCCATGTTCCCAAAGGTAAGCTTCAAAACTTCACTTCTGCAATTAATCAAAGCATTTGATGTAGCTAGGAATGGTCTTCCAAGGATGACAGGAGCTTGGAAAATAGTGGAAGCTGGCTGCTGCATATCAAGAACCACAAAATCCACTGGGTAGTAGAATTTGTCCACCTGGACCAACACGTCCTTTATAATACCCCTCGGTACCTTAACTGATCTGTCAGCCAATTGTAGTATGATGGAGGTCTTTTTCAGCTCACCCAATCCCAATTGCTCATATACTGAGAATGGTAGCAAGTTCACACTACTCTCCAAATCAAGTAAAGATCTCCTAATGCGTGATTCACCGATCATAATGGAAATGTTGGGAGAGTCGGAATCTCCAAACTTCTGAGGAGTCTCGCTCAATATCAGTGCACTGACTTGCTCCGCTAGGAAAGCTTTCTTCTTTACATTCAGTTTCATCTTCACTGTGCACAAGTCCTTCAAAAATTTTGCATATGAAGGCACTTGTTGTATGGCATCCAATAGAATATTGATCTTTACTTGCTTGAAAATATCTTGAATCTCCGTGTGGTATTTGCTCTTTTAGCCAGCTGCCAATCTCTGAAGATAGGGAACCACAAGTTGGTACCCCTTACTAGTCTCAGTATCTGCACTCACAGGCTTCTTCAGCTCTGGTCTCACTGCCTCTGGTTCTTTCTCAACTTCATCAGTCTCTGTTACATCTTCAGGTGTAGGAACAACTACCTGTGTGTCTATAGGCATCTCTGGTTGGGGAACTTCCTTCCCACTTCTCAAAGTAAGAACGGCCTTCCTTGTCTCAATAACATCCCCTGAGACATTATGTACTTGTTGTTGTTGTTGCCTGTATACTTGAGGATTAGGCTGAGGCTGTGCTGGAAATTTCCCTTTCTCTAGGGTGCTCAAGGTCGTGCTCATCTTATTAATAGTGCCTCGCAACTCATTTATGGCCTAAGTGTTCTGATTATTTGTGGTGGCCTGAATCTGCATGAATTGCTGAAGTGTATTGGCCATATGTGCCATACTGTCATCTAGAGACTTCTTTGTAGATGATGAAGGCTGAGAACTCTGTGCAGCTACATTAGGCTGAAATCCAAGAGGAGCTACAAAAGGATAGCTCTGGGAACTCTGATATGGTGGATATTGGTGCTGGGGAGCACCCTGATGAAATGGATGCTGCGCAGGTGGTGGAGACCGACCAGGCTAATCATTTCTCCATGAGAAATTTGGGTGATTCCTCCACCCCAAATTATATGTGTTGGAAAAAGGCTGATTCTGTGCTCTATTAACTCAGTTAGCTGATTGTATCTGCTCAGACCCACTTTCTTGAAATACTGGCATAATCGGGCAGTCTTGGGTCATATGGTTTGAATCAGCACATATAGAACATGCCTCTTCTACTTTCACAGCCTTCACTTTTTCCATTTTCATGACCTCCAGTCTTCTAGTCAATGCAGCTATTCGGGCTTGAACATCAGCGTCTTCTTTAAACTCATATCTACCCCCTCCAGAAAGAGCCATCAATGGTTGTGCTGCTAATGGCACTTGATCAGTACGAGTGTTCCACTGTTGTGCACTCTCAGCAAGATAGTCAAAAAATGATAGAACTGCATCAGTTTCCTTGCTGAAGAACTCCCCATTGCACATTGTCTAAACAAACTGCTTGCATTCTGGAGTGAGACCAATATAAAAATAGCTCACCAACCTCCAAGATTCAAAACCATGATGTGAACAAATATTTACCAAATCTTTAAATTTTTTCCAACTGGCCTGAAAAGTCTCATCAGGTCTCTGATTGAATTGGCTGATTTGCTCTTGCAAAAACTGAGTTCTCTGAAAAGGAAAAAAATTTTGTAAGAATTCAGACTGCATATCAGACCAACTAGAAATAGAATTAGGCCTCAAAGAATTAAACCAAATCTTTATTTTATCCTTTAAAGAAAAAGGAAATAAACGAAGTCTAATAAATTCATCAGTAACAGCCCTTGAATAAAAGTAGTGCAAACCAACTCAAAAAAGGAAATAAACGAAGTCTAATAAATTCCTCACCTGATTCACTCATAGAAAAGACAGAAAAGCTATCTATCTCCAAGCTGTGTATACTACTCTCAACACTCGATGTGACTCTAAGTAACCTATTTAAACTGTCCCTCACCCATGACATTAAAAAGCATATAAAAAAAATAACGAGTTTAAATTTAAATTTAATTACTTTCCCTGGCAACGGCGCCAAAAACTTGACTCACCCAAAAATGAATAGCACAAAGACTATCCCAAGTGCAAGAGGATGTCGCGTAATAATTAGGAATAAATTTCTAAATCATCTCCTCAGGGAAAGTTTACTTAAACTCAACTCGTTGAAAATGGTAAAAAACTTCACAAAGAGAAAATAAATATGATGGTATGTGCAAAGGATGGAAAAGGGTACTAGTCATGGACTAGATTCATATTTTTAGATTTTGATTGTCGGATTGAAATGTAAAAGACTAATAGATTAAACTCAGAAATTAATAAAACTAAGTTAAGAATTAAACTAGATTAGAAAGTAATTGACAAAACATGCACTTAAAATTGAAAAGCCCCAAAATCAATATTCTAGGATTCGTCATTGTATTCAAATCACAAATTCTCAAAATTAAACCATAGCAATTGTAATCACTATTAAAATGAAAGCTTAATGAAACGAGAAAAATAAATAACATGAACTAAATGAATAACAAATAAACTACTCAAACTTCTAAATCAAAAATTTCCAAAATAATCCAGAAACTTAAAACTGAAATGAAATAACAACTAGGGAATGAAAAGATCAAGCCAATTGAATGGAGATGAAAAGTTGAAGCGGTGGAGGAGGCTGGGCAGCAGTAGCAATTGAACCCCTCAATGAGCTCTTCAATCTGCTGCAGTGTGAGTGAATGCTTCCGAAGAATTCGTGTTGCTGCGTGAATGATCACTTGTGTGAATCCTCCTCTCCTCAGATCTACCTCTTGTGCCTCTTCCCTTCTTTATTTCGTGCTAATGATATGCTTATATAGGGTAGAAAAGAAACCCTAATGTCCTCTTAATTTCCGCATTAAAAAAAATCGCCTAAATTTAAGGACTTATCTTGCCAGCCACGAACATGCTTTAGTATTCCGAATTTGGAAATCCTTATTGGAGACAAATTTATAGCCCTTTAAGATAGCTTTCTAATGCATCAAGAATTACATCAATCAAATATGTGAGTAAAAAGTTACGGTCAAAAGACTAAAGTATGTCCAGACTGTCTCCTAGCGAATTTCGGACTTGGACTTCTTGTGGTTTCCTTTTGTGATTTCTTTTTCTTTTTCTTTTCTTCCAAATTGCTCTCAAACCCCATGAAAGTCCTCCTTTTCGAATTTGAGTGAAAATCAATGGAAAAATAAATTCTAAATGTTCCTCTAATCAAAACAGTGTTTTCCAAGCCACTCCGCTCGAGTGATGTGGACCAAAATCCACAGTAATCAACAGTTGGTAAAATTAGGCAGAAATTCATGCTTTTAATCAATTTAAATCATAATTTAGATTCATTCATTTTTCCATATAAAACCGATGATAAAGTAATGAAAGAATTAAGATATATTGGTTCCAAAAGCTTTAAAATATGCAATAACTCATTTCAATCAGTACCCCTCGGCGAGGTTAGTCATGGAGGGCTAGGGGCGATCCGCATCTCTGCCGTGATGGGTACGGGGGAGGTCGGGATGGCCCTGAGCCGATCCCACCTGTTGACCCATGCTTGGAGGAATTCCATTCATGCAATTTGAGACTGGACCCGCTCATGTCCGTTGACCCACACGTGGAGGAATTTCGATCGCGTTCTTCGAAGCATTGTTCCTTAAATAATCATGCTTTTCTCATTAATGATAGTTACACCGGTACCTGTAGAGTTAGTAGTAACAACAAAATATGAATGCATGTTATGGGCATCATCGGTAAAACATTCGTAGATGTTCGGCGTTCCACGGGTGCTACAATTAGTTCTCGTAGCCAATACGCCCCGAGGTGGTTGCTGGCGACTACCATATAAGGCCCTTCCCATATGGTCCAAGCTTGCCTTCTTCCTTTGCTGCAACCCCTGTCTGCTTTAGTACAAGGTCCCCTACTTTGAATGACCTAGGGCAAACCCTTTGATTGAAGCAATGCTACACCCTCTTCCTATACGTTGTCATCATCATCTCAGCTTCTTCTCAAACCTCCCCCAAAAAGTCGAGTTGTTCTTCCAAACGTCTGTCATTGGAGTGTTGCTCATAGTGGCACACTCGGTAAGTTGGGATGTCAAGTTCCACTGGTGGCATGGCCTCGTGACCGTATGCCAAGGTGAATGGGATCTCGCCTGTCAGCATCCTTATAACTGTCCTGTAGGCCCACAGGACAGGCGAGAGCTCCTCTGCCCACGCCCCTTTCCTAATGCGCAACCTGTTCTTTAATATCCATAACAGGGTTTTGTTGGTGGCTTCCACCTGACCGTTCGACTGGGGATGTCCCGAGGATGAGTACCGAAACTTGATCCCCAAGTCTCAACACCACTCATGGTAATGGTCTGAGTCAAACTGTCTTCCATCATCGGACACGATGCAGCGGGGCACCCAGAACCGGCACACGACGCTCTTCCATAGGAAGCGAGTAATGTTATTGGTCATGATCTTTGTTAGCGCTTTGGCCTAAACCCATTTGGTGAAGTAGTCCACTGTCACCACCACGAATTTCGTTCCGCCTTTCCCCGGCGGAGGGGTCCCACCAAGTCGACTCCCTATTGTGCGAATGGCCAAGGAGAGACTATTGGCGCCAATTCCATTGGCAAGCTATGGATAATCCTCGCTTACTCTTGGCACTTCTTGCACGTCCGTACATATTCCTCGGCATCCTTCAGGGCCAATAAAACCTAGCCTGTGTTGCCTTTCCCGCTAGTATCCTTCCTCTGGCTTGGTCCCCACAGATTCCCACGTGTGTCTCTACCAACACCTGCTGGCTTGCTGAATTTAGAAATATTGGAAACGGTCACGCTTAGCCTGCACCGCCACCAGGTACTTTCTTAATTTCTCGCTTTTCGCCATGAATTATCCTCTCACTTGGCTAACTACCACCTGGGAGTCTGCTCTGAATTTTGCTTCCTTCACGTCCAATGATCTCGCTATTGTCATGGCTAACTACCACCAGGCTTCAGTTTCATTTTGTACCACCATAGCACCGCAAAAGGCTTCCCGAAGGTCCTTATTCCTTCCGATCTGGGCTTTAAACATTTGATTGACCAACCGCTGGTAGGTAGCCCTTGCATTTTTCAAGCCGAACGACATGGCAATGTAGCAGTATAATCCACTGTCGGTGATGAACGACATCTTTTCCTCATCGTTGGGGTACATGCGGATCTATTTGTACCCCGAGTAAGCATCTATAAAGCTCAGGAGGAGGTGGTCAGCCGTCGAGTCTACGATGAGGTCGATGCGTGTAAGTGAGAAGCTATCCTTGGGGCATGCTTTGTTCAGATCCGTGAAGTCCACACATATTCTCCATTGGCTATTATGCTTTTTAACGAGTACTACGTTGGATAGGCAGCCCGAGTAGCGTGCCTCTCATATAAATCCCGCTGTCAGCAAGCAGTCTACGAGCGCAATGGCGGCATTCTTCTCTGCGCTGAAGCTTTTACACTTCTGCCTCAGCCCTCTAGCTATGGGGTCCACCCTCAGATGATGTCGCATGATGGCTGGATTGATCCTCGGCATGTCTTCATGAGTTCATGCGAAGACGTCCCGATGTTCAATGAGCAATCGCTGTAGCGCCTCTATTATCTCGGCATCGATCCCTGTCCCGACCCTGACGATCGAGTTAAGTATAATTAGTTCCAATAGCTCATTCACCTCCATCTTTCACAACGTGGACTCATCTCTCATGTCGCCCTCGGTGGGGGGACACTCGAGGGGGCCAGCGGTAGTGTTAGGAACACCTCCTTGCTTGACCAGATGGCCCTAACTCCCCTTCCAGCACCTTCCAACCCAGTGCCCACTTCATTCTACAAGGTGGTCATCCCAGTTCTCTGTCGGCTTCTTTCCCTTACGGTTCCGTGATCATCACCTCCCTTCACTGCTAGGTCAAACCTTCGTGCCCTTCGAAAGTGGGCTGTTGCTGGCATGCAAAGGACGCGTTCAACTGTAAAATTAGTTGAATCCCACAGACGGAGTCAAATGTTAACATCGTGTTTCGTACGCCTTTGGACTGGACTCCTCGAGGGCTTAGGCCTTCTCTCTTACCTGCACACAAAAACTCACTCTCAGTTTCAACAACCCGGTTGGTCGCTGGATGGAGCCTTCGATACTTAACTCAGTCTCGTTTTTAGGAGAGAGTGTTGTCAATTATGAAGTTTATTCTTACCCCTGTCTGGCGTTCGAGGGAGGTTCTTATACTTGTCTCTAGTGTAGGGTGCCCCATGCCCTGCCTCTCAAGAGTGGCCCTTGCCAGGGCCTATTTAATGCGGTGTGGCCTGAGGAGGGCGTCAAGTCGTGATCTCCCATTGAGATGGCGTGCTACTTCTTCCTTGGCGAGAGGGGAGTTGAGCGCCTTCCGAATCGTGGCCCACCCGACTCCTCGGTTGGACCCACGTCTTCTCGAGTTGGAGCACCAGCAGATATGAGGCCAGGAGTCAAATGGGCCCAAGTCTAACCCTGGGCCGGGTGATATGCCCACTTGGGTTGGGTTGATCTCCTAGGGATAATTGCCCCCTAACAAACCAATCCTTGGAGGCCATAAATAGCCCTATCCACACGTGCTTGTAATAGAAAAATGTCAAGAGTTTATATGAGAGGATGGGTGGTGTTGTTTTTGTTTTTTGTTTTCTTTTTGTTTTCCTTGATTTCTTTGTTGGCTTCAACAAATTTTAACAGGGGAGATCTTAAAAATATTTACTAAGGTCCATGGATGTGAAGATACATTTGGTTATGCAGGTTAGCTGAAGATATTTTGAATGGTAGTAAAATTTTTTAATTAGGATAAGAGGAAATGGTTTATAAAAAAATATATGAATATATTATTAATATATGAATATATTAATAAATAATAATATTTATTATTATTAAATAAATATTATAATTATTAAATAAGTATTTCAATAAAATTAAATATTTTAATATAAAATTATATTTATTGAAAAATTTGAATATTTTCTTCCTCCAATATTTTTAATTTGAATTACTTTACATCTATTTGTCTATTTTTAAATTTTTAATTCGAATTATGGATAAATGGGTTAATTTTTAATTCAAATTTTGAATTTGAATATATATGGACAGAGTGTCAGAAGTTACTTGATGTTTGAAAAGTTAACCATCCAAATACAGTGCATTGATGAGATGGGATTTTAAAAACTGAACACTTCCGAGAGTAATCTATCTGAACCCATTTTTCAATTTGAGGTGCACAACTTGCGATGGTAATCTTTAAAGATAAGACGTGTACAGCTGTGGCCAAAGGTGTATGGTCCCGACTCCGAGGAGTCCTCCTGGTCAAAAGTCATCTGCAGAAAGGGTCCCACGAAAAGATGCTTTGCTTGCTGTTTAGGGTCAAACAATAGTAAACCAAATCGACACGCCAGCGGGAGAGAACGGAACAATAAAATAAACAAAAATAACGAAAGTTGCGTGTGAATCATTGTCATCGAGTCGTGTCCTAAACGTTGCCTCCCCTTCCAACTTTTCCCAATCCTTCCACCATACTTTTGGCATGGGACGTTGTAAAATTTTATTATAATTTTTATAAATAATTTATTTCAATTTTTATGTTATTTTATTATTATCATTTTTTTAAATCTATATATAAAATATAATAAATAATTTAATTTTTCTAAATTTTTAAATAATTATAATATAAATTATAATATTTTAATATTTCATTTCTAAATTTAAAATTTTTCATTTTAAAATTATCTATTATCAAACCGAAATATAAGAATAAGATGGTAAATTAGAACATTCTCATTACATTATTTAAATGTAAATATACAATTTAATGACATGATTTTATATTTGATTATTTCATCTAAAATTTATTTATACATTGAATTATTTATTTATTAATTAAAATAATAATAAAATATTATAAATTTAATAATTTTTTAAAAAAATCTCTTTTCTATTTATTTTTTTTCAAAATTAAGAGATTATATGAAAATATATTATTATTTTTTATCAAAAAATATGGAGAAATAATTAGGAAAAAGAATGAAAATGAGGAAAGGAGAATAAAGGAAAGAGAGAGTGTGTATAAAGATATTATTTTTTATTTATTTAGATGTGAAATAGTAACAATTAAATTTGATTGTAAATCTTAATATTATTATTATTAAAAGTTAAAAATTTTAAAATTAGATAATTTAATATAAAATATTTTTAAGTCTTATTAATTAAAATTTTTATTAAATTTATATTTACATAATAATATAATGTGTATGCTTTTATAGGCACTAAAATATTCACGAGCAGCGGCTGACCCAACTTCGAGAACAAACCAGACACCATGCTGCATAGCATTTAGATGGAGCTGCCGTCGGACACCTAGAGGAAGAGAGAGAGGTTGATGGAAATTAGGTGAGACTGAACTGGTGATGATCGTCCAGAAACACAGTTGCAGAAGGTGAGAACGAGGGAGGTACGTGGGAGGGTTAGGTGAGACTGATAGAAAAGGCTGTCAGAGTCGATAAAGGAAAAATAATTGCCGTAGTCACGGGAGAATACTGTATAAAACGAATCCAACGAAAGAAGAGATAGAAAAACAGAAAATCTGAAAAGAGTTTTGATGTCGATAATTAAAGTCACGTATTAATTTATATATTAATATATAAATTTTTTAACCTAAAAATTTAGAGTTAGAGATGAAAACTAGCGAATAAAAATGTTCATTACGGAAACCTTTGTCCAATAAAAATGTCCTTAGAATACCGGGTCGGATTGTTACATGCCATAATGCATGGCTTTTTAACAAGAATGGTAGGTGGGAGGGTTTGTTGAGACTGATAGTCCGGAAAGACAGTTGCAGAATGTGAGAACGAGGGAGCTAGGTGGGAGGGTTAGGTGAGACTGATAGAAAAGGCCGTCAGAGTCGCTAAAAAAAAATCATTGCCGTAGTCACGGGGAAAATAGTGTACGAAACGAATCCAACGAAAAAAAAAAAAATGGGGAAGAAGATACGTACCAAGCAACTATAGATTTCATTAACTCTTAATACTGTAGCAAGTTAATTTCATTTTTTATGAATATTTCATTGAACCCAACCCTACTTTTTACTCTTTTCATTGAAAACATTTATGTAAAGTATTAATTATTTCATGCAGCTGAACCATTAAAAGAATAAGCAAAAGCAATAATTTAATTAAAACAAACAAAATAACGTCATAAATTATAAAATTAATAGAAAATATATTGCATTTGACTAAAAATTAAAATATCATTGATAAATATGTAATATTTGAAGAGAAAAAACTAATAAACAATAATAACAATAAAAAAGTCAAAAGTTAATAATATTTTATTATTAGGTAGAGTTTAGATGGATAATCCATTACATTAAGTTTTGAGTAGAGTAGGCAAACAGTAAAAATGTAATATTAAGCAAATTTTGACTATTGGGATGAAAAACTGATGCTAGTACTCTAACCTCATATTTTTGGCAATGCTGCTGCCATCCATTCACTCTTTGATTTACTCTCGTGTCTCAAATTCAATTAAAGGGATATGGAGATTTCTATTTTCTATTTGACTATTTAGACCATATTTTGATAATGAAAATATTTTATTTTATATTATGTTCTTATTTTAATTTTTTAAAAATTTTATACAAAATATAAAAAATATTTTAACCGTTCAGACAACTTCTTTATTACTGCCATCATGACCCACGTCGTTTCATGTACCCGGTGGATTGAAACTGTTCTTACCACGTTCCTCCTTTGTCGCTTCAAATTTGTTAGGATCGAACAGCTACTCTTAGAGTATTATACTTTAAACACTTTCTTTGAAGTTTGCATAACCAGACAGTCTTTTATATCACACAAACAAATGGTAGCTATTTATAGTGTTTTCTCCTCAGTTAAATTTGGTAGTATCCCCTAATCTTCATAGGAAGAAATACAGTTAATTTATTAACTTTTTAGTGAAAAATACAATATGACTTTTCCACTCAAGTGGAATGGAAAAAGGAAAAAGACAAATCGACCCAAAGAAGAGACAGCAATCACCCATTTTCTCAAGATATTTGCAACGGGATAGAAATTCTATTGAGAACGGACGGTATTTCTTTCCTTTAAAAAAGTGGGCAGGTGTTGACTTTAAGGTCACTATAAGGACCCCTGCAGGTTAGCCGTTTCCCAGCGCCTTACGAAATCTAACAAATGTTAGGTTCCGTTTGGTTATATATATATATATATATATATATATATATATATGAGATGAGATGAATATTTTAAATAGTAATGAATAAAATATTATTATAATATAATTTTGTAATATTAATTTTGTATTGAGAATTTGAAAAAGTGAAATTGTTTATTATATTTTGTATGGAAATTTAAAAAAATTGTATAGAAATTTAAAAAATATGTAATGATGAGTTGAGATGAGATGAGATGAAATTTTTGATTTTGTGTAAACAAAAGGCCTAATTGTTTAGGTGGATTTGCAATTCCATCAGAGGATAGAGCATATTAGATCTACTAGCTTCCACCACTTCATTCCTGTCGCCAGAGAACTTCACAAGGCAACGTAGATTTCCCATAGCTTGGTACCTCTCCCCCTCTCTCTCTCTCTCTCTCTCTCCAAGAATTTATCTATATATTCATGTTTATAAATTTTATATTTTCTTTTCTGACCGTTTTGAGCGTTTGTGGTCATGAAGGTATATAAGAGATTATTTGTTCTCTATCTTGTTCTCTATTTTGAATATATATGGACAGGAGTGTCAAAAGCTACTTGATGTTTGAAAAGTTAACCATCCAAATACAGTGCATTGATGAGATGGGATTTTAAAAACTGAACACTTCCGTTTGTATACACGGATGAACACAGCCGTATAACTGGGATGAGATGATTTGTATCTCATCCATGTATCCAAACCGGCGTGCGATATTATTACAGAGACTAGTTTAAGCAAGTTAGTTTGAATATGGTAAATATTATATATATATATATATATATATATTCAAAGTTATGATTTAAAATAGTAATATTATATATAAATTTTAAATAAACAAGTCACATATAAATTTTTTTTTGTATGAAAGTGAATCACATTAATAAATAATAATTTTTTTTTATATTTTCTTTGATATAACGTAAATAAGTTTATTTCTTATTAAAAAAATTTAAATGTACAAATATAACGCATTCATTTTAAAAAAATTAGGTGGATAAGAGATACTCGTTATTCTATTATTTTGAACCCATTTTTCAATTTGAGATGCACAACTTGCGATGGTAATCTTTAAAGATAAGACGTGTACAGCTGTGGCCAAAGGTGTATGGTCCTGACTCCTCCCGAGGAGTCCTCCTGGTCAAAAGCCATCTGCAGAAAGGGTCCCACGAAAAGATGCTTTGCTTGCTGTTTAGGATCAAACAAGTGTCCCTGACCATGTGTTCGGGGTGTGAATCATTGACATCGAGTTGTGTCCTGCACGTTGCATCCCCTTCGAACTTTTCCCAATCCTTCCACCATGCTGTCGGCATGCGATGTTGTAAAATATTATTATAATTTTTATAAATAATTTATTTCAAATTTTATTTTTATTTTATTATTATCATTTTTTTAAATTTATATATAAAATATAATAAATAATTTAATTTTTCTAAATTTTTAAATAATTATAATATAAGTTATAATATTTTAATATTTTATTTTTAAATTTAAAATTTTTCATTTTAAAATTATCTATTATCAAATCGAAATCTAAGAATAAGATGGTAAATTAGGGTATTCTCATTAGATTATCCAGATGTAGGACATGATTTTATATTTGATTATTTCATTCAAAATTTATTTTTATATTAAATTATTTATTTTGTAGTAAATATAATAATAAAATATTATAAATTTAATAATTTTTTAAAAAAATTTCTTTTCTATTATTATTTTTTTAAAATTAACAACTTTATTAAATAATATGGAGAAATAATTTAAAAAAAAGAATGAAAATGAGAAAAGGAGGATAGAGAGAAGAGAGAAAATGTGTAAAGTATTATTTATTATTGAAGTAAAACAGTGTAACTCTTAATATTATTATAGTTAAAAGTTAAAAATTTTAAAATTAGATGTTGATGGAAATTAGGTGAGACTGAACTGGTGAGGATCGTCGAGAAACACAGTTGCAGAAGGTGAGAACGGGAGGTACGTGCGAGGGTAGGTGAGACTGATAGAAAAGGCTGTCAGAGTCGACAAAAAAAAAATAATTGCCGTATTCACGGGAGAATACTGTATAAAACGAATCCAACGAAAGAAAAGATAGAAAAAAAAGAAAAGAAGACCTGCACGGTCAAATCATCTTAAAATGTGAAAATCTGTAAAGAGTTTTGATATCGATAATTAAAGTAACTTATTAATTTATATATTAATATTAATTTTTTTATATTTAAAATTTAAATTAATATTATTTTTAGTAAAATTTATTTTTAACTAATCACATTAAATTAATATATATATTAATACATAATTATATTTATAATTAAATTTTTCAACCTGAAAATCTTGAATTAGAGATGAAAACTAGCGAATAAAAATCGTAACTAAAGAAACATATATAGATATAAGGCTAAAAACTATTTACTGGATTACAAAATTATTAACCATAAAAAAAAATCTTGAATCCGCAGTTACCCAATACTTTGAAATTGGTTTATTTAAAAATGGAAGACACTGTTATGCAGTTAAATTAATAATACCGCATTAAAAGTTTTGAGTAGAGTAGGGAAATAGTAAAAGATGTAATAGTAAGTAAATTTTGACTAATGGGATAAAAAACTGATGCTAAGAGCATTCACATTGGATTGGTCAAATGAGATGTTTGGTCAAATTTTACATAATTTGACTCAAAAACTCTTCACATTGGATTGGACAAATCTAAAATAATTTAGACTTTTGCTATAGTGGTTGGCTAAAGATAGAAGACTACTATTTATTCATCAAATATTAAAATATTAATTTCTCATTCTAAATAAATAAATTAAATTAATTAGAATATAATTAACATTTAACATTTAGAACATAATTATATTATTAACATTTAACAATACTTTTTTTATTATTAATTTAATTAGAATATAATTACTATTAACATTTAATAATACTTTTTTGTAATATTAATTTAATATAATATAATTATTATTAACATTTAATATTACTTTTTTAAATATTAATTTAATATAATATAATTACTATTAACATTTAATAATAATTTTTTAATATTAATTTAATTAAAATATAATTAATATTAACATTTAATAATACTTTTTTTAATATTAATTTAATATAATATAATTATTATTAACATTGAATAATACTTTTTTCAATATAATTTAATTAGAATATAATTATTATTAACATTTAATAATATTTTTTAATATTAATTTACTTAGAATATAATTATTATTAAGGTAGAATTACAAAATGTGATAAAATAAATTAAATAAAAAAATTATTAATTAAATAATATTTTATTATTATATAGAGAATGAATAGCTAATCCAATGTGGAGATTGAATTTGAATGGAATAGACAAATGCAAATAAGTGTTGATATTGGCCAAATTTAAAGATGAATTTGGCCAAACCAATG
The DNA here is from genome assembly GCA_011037825.1 of Carya cathayensis. NCBI lineage: Eukaryota > Viridiplantae > Streptophyta > Magnoliopsida > Fagales > Juglandaceae > Carya > Carya cathayensis. The sequence continues at coordinate 111,633 of QGSO01000775.1, read as the reverse complement.
CCAATGCTCTAAATATCTATATTGGTCAATGTATATATATATATATATAAATTTATATTTGCATATTATGAATCTAAATTTATCTATATTAGATTATGTATTTTTAAATATTTGTATAGTTATGAATAATACTTTTACATATTTCAAGATTTACTATTCACTCTCCAAAACATATTTTATTCATTCATTCTTTCTCATCCAACTTACTTTTTACATATTTTATCTTTATATATATTTATATAATTTACTATATATTTTACTCATTCATTCTTCAAAAAATATTTTATTCAAATATTTTACATACTTAAAGATCAAACCTGTGCACCTCTCTTATAGATTCTGAGTACATATATTGGATGCTAATGAAATTTATTTAGGTGTTAATTACATGTATTAACCCAATACATATAAATTTTTAACTCTATTACAAAAAATAAAAATAAAATAAAATTATAATATTTTATTATTATTTTCTCTCAAATTTACATAAGTCAATGCATAAGTTTTGCTTGTATGACTAATTAGATCTGTAAAAGATGTAATTTTATATATGTATATACATAAATCAATATAGATGCTCTATCCTCATATTTTTGGCAATGCTGCTATCCATTTGCTCTTAGATTTACTCTCTCTGTTTTGTCTCAAATTCAATTAAAGGGATATGGAGATTTCTACTTTCTATTTGACTATTTAGACCATATTTTGATAGTGAAAATATTTTATCTCATATCATATTAGTATTATAATTTTTTTAAAATTTTCGTACAAAATATAAGAAATATTTTAACCGTTCAGTCAATTTCTTTAGAAAAAATATAATTGCAAACACAATTGTACACTAATCTGTGCATTAATGTGATGTGATTGGTCAAAAAATAGATTTTATTAAAAATAGTATTAATTTAAATTTTAAGTATAAATAAATCAGTATTAATATACAGATTAATACGCAACTGTGCTTGTATGTAGCAAAATTCATTTCTTTATTACTCCCATCATGACCCACGTTGTTTCACGTACCTTGTGGATTGAAACTGTCCTTACCACGTTCCTCCTCTGTCGCTTCAAATTTGTTAGGATGGAGCAACTTTTCAATCTCATATTATTATTATAATTTTTTTTTAATTTTTATACTAAATATAAGAAATATTTTAATTATTTTTAATTTTAATAGAATAATAATATTAAAAAATAATATTTTATTAAACTTTTTTTATAAAATCCATTTATCTCTTCTCAGTAACTAAACCGTAAACTTTCTCGATTTGAGGAGTAGAGTATTATACTTTAAACACTTTCTTTGAAGTTTGCATATTATACTCCAAGGCCTTTTCCTTTCGTAACAAACCTACATAATAATTAAACGGCTTCGTCCCGAATGTTTGAATAACCAGACAGTCTTTTATATCACACAAACAAATGGTAACTATTTATAGTGTTTTCTCCTCAGTTAAATTTCGTAGTATCCCCTAATCTTCATAGGAAGAAATACAGTTAATTATTAACTTTTCAGTGAAAAATACAATATGACATTTCCACTCAAGTGGAATGGAAAAAGGAAAAAGACAAATCGACCCAAAGAAGAGACAGCAATCACCCATTTTCTCAAGATATTTGCAACGGGATAGAAATTCTATTGAGAACGGACGGTATTTCTTTCCTTTAAAAAAGTGGGCAGGTGTTGACTTTAAGGTCACTATAAGGACCCCTGCAGGTTAGCCGTTTCCCAGCGCCTTACGAAATCTAACAAATGTTAATTTTTTAGGTGGATTTGCAATTCCATCAGAGGATAGAGCATATTAGATCTACTAGCTTCCACCACTTCACCGACTTCCATTCCTGTCGCCAGAGAACTTCACAAGGCAACGTAGATTTCCCATAGCTTGGTACCTCTCTCTCTCTCTCTCTCCCCAAGAATTTATCTATATATTCATGATTATAAATTTTATATATTTTCTTTTCTGACCGTTTTGAGCGTTGTGGTCATGAAGGTATATAAGAGATTATTTGTTCTCTTATCTTGTTCATGATGATCGATTTCTTTTTTTTTTTTTTTTATTGTTCAAATTAATTGAATATATCTCGATCACTTCTTATTAGTTTTATGTGATTCTTTAATATAGGATAATAACTTAACATGGTTCGACCAAAAGATCCGTTTTGGGAGCATGCGGAGGATTTGAAAAATGGTCGTTTTCTCTGTAAATTTTGTGATGGTCAATTTGCGGGAGGTATTTCTAGGGTTAAATGGCATTTGTCTGGCCTTGAGTGCCACGATGTTAAAGTTTGTGACAAAGTGCCACGAGATATTCAGTTAGCAGTGTTAGAAGTACTCGACATTCCCAATAAGAAAGAAAGACAAGTTAATGCATCAAAAAAAAAGAGGAAAGATAGACAAGTTGAGGATGAAAATTGCTTAGTTCCTTCATCGTCTAGTGGCCCGAATCTATGTATGAATAACGTTTCGATGGTTGAAAAATTGGGAAAGTTGTTCTTCTCATTTGGCATTCATCCTAAGGTCATTCTCTCTCCCATCTTTGAGGACTTTGTGAAGAGTATTGTTGAATATGGGCCCAATACTTATCAACTGGCAAGTACTTTTACTGATGCGAATGATTTTGAGAAAGCTGTCTTTGACGAAGCTGAAGAATATGTTGAAAATTTCATAGATGATCCAGTTCAAAAAGTTAGTACCTTGATGGTCAACATTTGGTTGAATTTGGGCACCCTCTGTGTGGATATCTTTGCTTATTCACAAAGAGGTGCGGCATGCTTGGACTCATTTGAATTTAAGCGAGAATTAGAAGGTATTCAAGAAGTCATATCTTCTAGAATTGTCGATTTAGTTGCCCTCGTGCGTGTTGTACAGGTACTTCTATACCAACCTCCACATCTTCTTGACTTTACGCCCGCATTCTTGGAAATTAAGAATCGCTATCCTGGGATTTGCATCAGTCAGTGTGCTTTAGCGGAAATTGATGAGTTCATGCGTAAAATGGAAACTGAACGGTATAAAGTTGAAATAAAAGTTTTGAGATTTATATTTGAAACTTATCATTATTATAATGTACCATCTAGAAGAGGGACTAAAAGGCCGATACAAAGTTTTGCGTTCATTTTTGTTATGTTCAAATCAGTTTTAGAAATTGAAGATGAATTGCAACATGTTCCATTTTCTAGTATAATAGAGTCAAGTGATCGAGTGAAGTTGCTTGATGACAAAGAGAGAGCAAAACATTTTAGATGTGCAAAAATTTTTGATTACATTATTCGCTGTAAAATGTTTTGGAATCGAGTGAAAGCATTAGCTAAAGTGTGGTTTTTGCTATTTCAAACTCGATGTCTGGTTGATCGCGAGGACTCAAGTATAGGATACTTATATCAGATGATAGAAAAGCTGAAAGATGGAATTGAAAAAAGTCGTGAATATGATCACTTCGTTTATGATTGGACATGGAAAGAATTCATTTCTATGCAAGGGAGGATTATTCATCCAATACATGCAATTGCAGCCTTTTTAGATCCGGCTTATATGTGTACTAAGAATTTTGTGGAAAACGATGAAATGATAGATGGTACAAACTATATGTTGGAAAACATGGTTGATTCAAATGAAAAGAAAGCTTTCGAGAAGGAACTAGACCAATACCGCGAGGAATTGCCAGAGTTATTTACCGCTCAAGCAATGATCACAATGCTAAAAACATGTCATCCTCGTAAGTCAATAATTTATGTTATCTTTTTTTTTAATATATATAATATGATATTTTCAGTAAATTCTTAAGATATTTTGGTTTATTGTTTTTGGATTGTGTAGGAACATGGTGGGACTTTTGTGGAAAGCATATACCGGTATTAAGGAAATATGCAATTCGAATATTGAGTCAACCTTGTAGTACTTCATTTTGTAGGCGTTATGAATTGCCGTCATATGATACGGGAAATTGGACAACAAAGTCATATGATACGGGAAATCGGACAACAAAGGTGAATACAATGATCATTAGTGGAAATTCTAGATCACTAAAATTGGAGCCAATCATTTTTGATGAACTTGTTGAAGACTACGATGCTTTTAAGAATGTGACGGAGCTAGATCATGAACTCTCCCTCCATAACTTTTTACTACAATTTTCTAGCGAAGCTGAAGTCGAGTACTTGATAAATTATCGGAGTCCTTCGTTTTGGGATGACGATGACAAGAAATTCTGGCTTTTAGAACAGTTTTCTCCCTCTTAATTATTGCATATTTTATGTTCAGATTTCAAATTGGCTATTTATTTATTTATCTACATACCCAGCTAAATTTCTTAGTATTGTTTCCTACCAGTTTGTTTTTTTTTTCAAATAATTGTTTTTTCAATGCTCATGTTGCCGACGGTTATTCGAGCTTTTATATGAGCCTTTCCCAAACATTCATATTTTTTAGCATATTTTTTCTGACTCTGAAATACTTTCTCAACAGTTATATATTAATGGCCATATTTTTCCAGGGGTATTGATAACATCTTTTATTATGCATTTCTTTTTTCTGATGTATATATGGGGCAAAGGTGGAGATTATCATCCACTATACGTGATCCTGTTCCTTTTTTACCCATAATTTTCAATAAAATACTGCCCATGAGTGCATCTAATGAAGCTATTTTATGATAAGAGTAATACTAGGTATAGTTTTAATATGGATAATTATAGATTTACTATGCAAGTTTTACGTATTTTTTTTAAAAAATGGAATTTTCTATTTAAAAATAAATTTTTATTTTAGGTAGATTTCATATTTATTCTTATTTTTAAGGGACTATGCAAGATTTATTATACAAAAAATTTCTCCTATTACAATGCTCAACTTCCTATTATTCTAGAATAATATTACATATAATTGTATAGTACGTAAATGTCGTGCAATTGTTTTGAAAAAAAGTAGAGATTATTATTAAAAATTTAATTTTTTTTATTTGGATCAATATTTATTTATTTTTTTAAAATAATTATAAAGTCCTTACTTATTCTACAATTATAAATATCATTTATTATTCTTCTACACTTTTGTTATAATAAGAAATACTTGGTTTTTTTTTTTTATCAAATCCATTTTATTTTGTGCATGAATGCTGTGGCGATACAAAAGACAATTCATCCATTTCATCAATTTAAAAAGAGAAATACAACGTTTCTACGTCCAAGCAGAGGTGATTTCTTTCTCACTTACAGCATTGCTATTGGTTTGGTCAAATTTATCTTTAAATTTAACTAATGTCAACACTTTTTTATATTTACCTATTCCATCTAAATTCTATCCCTACATTAGATTAGCTATTCATTATCTATATAAAAATAAAATATTATTAAATTAATAATTTTTTATTTAATTTATTTTATCACATTTTTTAATTCTACTAATTAAATGTTAATAATAATTATATTCTAATTAGATTAATATTAAAAAAGTATTATTAAATATTAATAATAATTATATTTTAATTAAATTAATATGAGAAAAGTGTTATTAAATGTTAATATAATTATATTCTAATTAAATTAATATTTAAAAAAGTATTATTAAATATTAATAATAATTATATTCTAATTAAATTAATATTTAAAAAAGTATTATTAAATGTTAATAATAATTATATTCTTATTAAATTAATATTACAAAGTATTATTAAATGTTAATAATAATAATTATATTATATTAAATTAATATTACAAAAAAGTATTATTAAATGTTAATAGTAATTATATTCTAATTAAATTAATATTTAAAAAAGTATTATTAAATGTTAATAGTAATTATATTCTAATTAAATTAATATTTAAAAAAATATTATTAAATGTTAATAATAATTATAGTCTAATTAAATTAATATTAAAAAAAGTGTTATTAAATGTTAATAATAATTATATTCTAATAATAATAATTATATTATATTAAATTAATATTACAAAAAAGTATTGTTAAATGTTAATAGTAATTATATTCTAATTAAATTAAAATTAAAAAAATTATTGTTAAATGTTAATAATAATTATATTATATTCAATTAATATTAAAAATATTATTAAATGTTAATAATAATTATATTCTAAATGTTAAATGTTAATTATATTCTAATTAATTTAATTTATTTGTTTGGAATGAAAAATTAGTATTTTAATATTTGAAGAATGAATAGTGATCTTCCATCTTTAGCTAATTATTATAATAAAAGTTTAAATTATTTTAAATTTGCTCAATCCAATCTGAAAGATTTTTTAGTTAAATTCTGTAAAATTTGACCAAATATCTTATTTGACCAAGTCAATGAAATGCCTTTAGGCAATGGAAATGGATGGGTACCAACTCAGAATGCTTGTCGTGGAGAGGTGATTTACTTTCACATACAAAAATTTATGGAAATGCTTTATGTTGATAAAGACGTTTCATATTGCCACTGCTGGAGCACTACTCGTTGTGTTTCCATTAGATGCTCTGGGGTTTGCTTCACCGCTATGAAATAGATTGAATATCCGTTGAAATGTGTTGTGTAATTGGACGTCTATTCCATCACGAAGGAACTCAAAAATCTGTTGACGTGAGCGTTATAATGCCTATATGGATATTATGAATGGGAATGCACAACATGGAAAAAAAATGATCAACCAGAAGGTTGATAGAGGATCAATAGTAGTAAAGCACAAGTTAGTACATTGAAACGTAAATAATGGGTCCAATGACATGAAGGTAGCTCGTGTTTAGAACATGAGTTATCATCTCCGCTATAGCCATGTAAAGGTATGATATTGGAATGAAAACAAGCAGGATTATAACATCACTTGTAGAACCTTAAACAGCACCTCAACTAGCAGCTTGTTGATAATTCATATAAATATGACAATGTAATTATAATCAATCACATTTTACTCTCTTTTATTGTCAAACAAATAAAAGAGAAAAATAAAAAATTAAATAAATCTTATTTTAAATGAAATAAGTAAAAGAGATTAAAATAATACTACAAATAATTACACAATATCCAGACTTTTAATTTTAAATCAAGTAGATATGTACGTGGTGGTCAAGTTTTGGTCAACCCACGTGTGAAACCAATCCTCGGAGGCCCATATATAGCCCTATACATACATGCTTGTGATAGAAGAAGTCAAGAATTTATATGAAAGGATGGGTGGTGTTGTTTTACTTTTAGTTTTAAGATTTATTTATTTTTTCTTTTTTGTATGTTAATTTCTTTGTTGGGTATTAGGATACTAAGATATTTACTAAGGTACATGGATATTAGAGTACTAAAATATTACTACTGAGAGAAGTTTTAAGCTATATTATATATATCCAAAGTTTGGATATAACAATGATTTTTGAAAATTAAAAAACTAAATATTAAATATTAAATATTGTCTCTTAACCTAAAAGATGTGTATATAGATCTCACAAAAGCTTCTGACGAGACACAAGAAATTTGGAGTACTAATTAACAGCAATAATCTGAGAGAACTTCTAGCTATAGTTGTTGTCCATATTTGACACTTTAAATGACTTGCTAATGCATTGTAAAAATTATATTTTAAATAAATTTCCTTTAGTTTACTTTAAATACCATTATTTACTTTAAATAACAATAGACTAGTCAAAATGTTAACTGATATATATGGTGCTTATTTAAATAAGGAAGACACTGTTTTTTGTTTTTGTTTTAAATAACAGGTCACATTCTATTCAATAAAGAAGACGTACAACTTTGACTTAAACAACAAGTCAATTACAAACGTTAATAGCTTCTCAACACACTACTATGATTGACATGGTCTAGTCCAGACAACCAACCTCTAAAGACCTAAATCTAAGAGATAGCACAACTCTATCCATGATAGAGTTAACAAATCCTTATACCCGACTAAGCGGGATATGGGACACCAACCCCACCATAAGCACCACCAAGCGGAGGGGGGACCACTCCATTCGGACTAAAGTCCGAAAGTACTATTTTTGAATTTTTATTTTTTGAAAAGAAAAGACAAGACATAAAATAAGCTACAATGGAAACATTGTACATGAAAAACCAGTGTAACCACTAGGTACTGTAGCGCGTGCAGAACATGCGCCATGTTGGGAGGGAACCGACGGTGGATCTTGGAAGCCCCGACTTACAGGCGCCAGAAACGCCGCTCGTGGCGTCAGCAGGGGGCTTCCCGGTAGCTCGTGATTATTTCTGTTTAGAAAGAAGGGAAGCGGGGAGATGGAGGGAGGCGGAAGGGAGTCGAATCTCCTACCCCCTCTAGCCGAGAACTATGGTAGGTGTTTAGAGAGAAGGGAGAGGTTTAGGCCTTGTTTGTTTACACAAAACCAAAAATCTCATCTCATCTCATCTCAACTCATCATTACACCTTTTTCAAATCTCCATACAACTTTTTCAAATCCCCATACAAAATATAATAAACAATTTCACTTTTTCAAATTTCAATACAAAATTAATATTACAAAATTATATTATAACAATATTTTATTCATTACTATTTAAAACATCTCATCTCATTTCATCTCATCTATGTAACCAAACGGGGCCTTAAATCCTAGAGAGAGAGTAGGGAGGTCAGCCACTGGTCTTAAGGAAGACACTGTTACACAGCTAAATTAATAATTTATTATTAATTTTTTCACCAAGCAACTATAGATTTCATTAGCTCTTTATTTATTTATTTATTTATTTTTAAAAGAAGAGCCGATAGTCACACACATAACAGCTCTATTTTAAGTTTATTAATAAGTTCTTAATTGTGGCAGAGAAATACCTTGATAATACTTGTGGCAGACACTTGGAAGCTTATAAGGTAAAGCGCTGAAACACTAATCCAAAACCAAATGCCAAAACAAGCAAAAAAAACAAAACAACAAGCCAAAGAAAAACGAACCTGCAAAAAATGAAATTCTAACAGGCCTAAAACAAAAAACAACAGACACTCGAAAATGGAAACTAAACAATCCTAGAGAAAAAACTTTCAAGGCATTTGTGTAAATCCAGATAATAATGCATGGCTTTTTGGGAAGAGGAATGCTACACATCATCCCACACCACACACTTTATATATTAAAATATTATTTTTTTATTTATTTTTTATTTTATTTTATTCTTGTTAAACTAATTGAATTATTTTATTTATTATCTATACATTACATATTTATTATAGAAAAAATAAAATAAAATAAAAATAAGTGTGGTGTATGAAGTGTGAGCATGATAGGAAGAATTTTCCTTTTGAACAAGAGAGGTAGGTGGGAGGGTTAGCTGAGACTGATAGAAAAGGGTGTCAGAGTCGCTAAAATATAAAATAAGGGAAAATTTTGTATGCCGTCCGGGTGGTACCGTTCAAGTGTATCGGGTAAAACATATATATATATTTTTATTTAATAATTAAGAAAGTAATTTTAATTATATTGGTATATTTTTTTTTATTTAATAATTAAGAAAGTGATTAAAAAATTGTGTAAAGAAAATTAAAAAAAAAAACATAAAATAATTGACGTAGTCACGGAAAAATACTGTATAAAACGAATCCGACAAAAGAAAAGAAAAAAATGGGAAAGAAGATATGTACCTGCACGGTCAAATCATCTTAAAAGTAAAAATCTGAAAATCCAGGGTTAAAGATGAAAACTAGCGAATAAAAATCATAATAAAATAAACAAATATAAATATAAGGCTAAAAAATATTTATTGGATTACAAAATTATTAACCACCAAAAAAATAAATCTTGAATCCGTAGTTACCTAATACTTTGAAATTGGTTTCCATCACTGAAACCTTTGTCCAATAAAATAGTCTTTAGAATACTGGGTCGGGTTGTTACATGTCCATATTTGACGCTTTAAATGACTTGCTAAGTAATACATTTGTAAAAATTATATTTTAAATAACTTTATTTTTTTTAAATATCATTATTTACTTTAAATAACAATCAGAGTAGTCAAAATGTTAACTGATATATATGGTGTTTATTTAAAGAAAAAATCGTTAAGGTTATAAAGTCTAACCCAACTTAATTTAACTTATCTTATTTAATCATTACAACTTTTTTAACTTTTAGCACAAAATATAATAAACAATTTATTTTTTTCAAATCTCAATTCAACTTTTTTCAAATTCTAAAATAATAATAATATTAAAAAATAATATTTTAAACTTTCATCTCAACTCAACTCACTATCCAAACTGGGTACTCTCTCTTTTGTGTCTCCAATTCAATTAAAAAGATATGGAGATTCTATTTCCTATTTGTGATAGTGAAAATATTTCATTTCATCTCATATTATTACTATAAGTTTTTTACATTTTCATACAAAATATAATAAATACTTTAACTGTTTAGACAACTTATTTATTACCCCTTCTCTTCCTCACTCACTTAGTATCGAAGAGGAGGGGTAACCTCAGCGATTTTGCTCCCTTTTACCCCTTAGTCCACCTTGAGCGAGAATATGACAGCAGGATCTTGCGCTTCAAACACTTCTTTGTTTTTGTCGTCGAGTGGGAGTACCCCCTGGGGCAATTTGCGGGACAGAGCTACCCCATTCGGGCAAACTGGGAAGTGGTGCCTAAGGGGAAGCTCCCTAAGTCACCGGCGACGCCAAGGGAGACCCAGCGTACCGAGAATGTACTGGAATGGTTCGCCACCAACCTGGACGAAGTTTGAGGTAATACCTTCTCGCGCATGCGGCTTTGTGTCGAGCTGGGTCCTCGATTCCTCTGGGTCCCACCAGTCGTCCATCATGCCAACAGTCCATCAGTCCTCCAGTAGAAGGAAAAGGAAAGAAGCCACGACAGAGCTCCCCAGACAAGCCGGATTCCGATGACAATGATGCCCCCTATTTCCCTGGTCAATCATTCACGTGGACTTCCACCCTAAATCCTCACCCACGAAGTGGTGGGAGAGGGATCACTACTTTTCTGCATTCGGGGGTGCTGCTTCATGCCACGTAGATGCTCGGGGAGTCAACGTCTTCCTCGTGAGTTCGAGCCTCTCCCTCATCTTCTGCGGTTTCCGGTTACATAGCTTTACTTTCCCCTGGGGGCAAGGCACCTAACTTCCTCATTTTCCAACGCCTACCATAGCTAATCTTCCCAGGGTCAAACGACCCAAAGAGGGGCACCTAAGGTGACCACTGCAGGGTGCCCCAGACTCGGGTACTCTTTGGAGGGTGTCTCAGGCGCTCCCACTCAAGTCTAGTCCTGAACTTGAATTTCCCTATTCCAGTGCTCTTCCAATCCTTTTCTTGCGATCTTATTGGATTTTTTCTTGGTAGGTCACCGACCAGTCGCTAACCCTGGTGGTGAGCGATCAAGGGGGGCTCGGTTCTAAGGATCACTGGCTTCTTTCTGTGGTTCCCGTAGTCTCCCCTTGGCCAGTTGTTACCGTGGGGTTCCCCGTAGAGCACATGAGTCTCAGTCCGGATGTGCAGGAGCAGCTGCGTGATGTAGAGTCTGAGTTACCGAGGTCCCAAGAGGAAGTCGCTATGTGTTGTCTTGATATGGTGTGCGAGTCAAAGGTACATGAGACCCTGGAGGGGATGCTCTATAGCAAGACAAAGGAGCTAGAGGAACTCCGAGCTGCGCACATCTCTCTTTCCAGAAGGTGTGACTTTACGGAGTAGCCTCAGCGCTGGACCCCGCTCTCCTCCGCAGGGGAGATGGTCAAAATCGGGGTTAGTTCTGCCTGTTGACCCACATGGGAGGAAGTCTGTTCGGGCAGTTCCTGACTGGACCTGCTTCCATTAGTTGGCACCCATGACAAGGGTGGCCCCATGCATCGCTCCGGACTAGCCCGCTTCCTGCCGAAGGAGAGATCGAGTAGCCCTTTGGCATTACACTCGTCCCTTTGATACCCCTCGGCGAGTTTAGTCATTGAGGGCCAATGGGCCATCCGCATCTCCATCGTGATGGGAACGGCAGAGGTCGGGATGGCCCCAAGCCGATCCCACCTGTTGACCCACGTGTGGAGGAATTTCGTTCAGGTAGTTTGATACTGGACCCGCTCCCGTCCGTTGACCCACGCACGGAGGAATTTCAGTCGCGTTCTCCAAAGCATAGTTCTTTAAATAATCATGCGTTTCTCATTAATGATAGTTACACCTATACCTGAAGGGTCAGTAATAACAAGAAAATATGAATGCATGTTATGGGCATCATCGGTAAAACATTCGTAGATGTTCGACATTCCACAGGTGTTGCAATTCTTTCCCGCAAGAATCTCGTAGCCAATACGCCCCAGGGCGGTTGCTGGCGACTACCATATAAGGGCCTTCCCCTGTGGTCCAAGCTTGCCTTCTTCCTTTGCTGCTACCCTTGTCTGCTTTAGCACGAGGTCTCCTACTTTGAATGACCTAAGGCACACCCTTTGATTGAAGCAATGCTCCACCCTCTTCCTATATGCTGCCATCATCATCTCAGCTTCTTCTCGAACCTCCCCCAACAAGTCGAGTTGTTCTTCCAAGCGTCAGTCATTGGAGTATTGCTCATAGTGGTGCACTCGGTAAGTTGGGATTTCAACTTCCTCTGGCGGTATGGCCTTGTGACCATATGCCAAGGTGAATGGGATCTTGCCTGTCAGCATCCTTACAGCTGTCCTATAGGCCCACAGGACGGCCGAGAGCTCCTCTGCCCACGCCCCTTTCCTATTGCTTAGCTTCTTCTTTAATATCCGTAACAGGGTTTTATTGGTGGCTTCCACCTGACAGTTCGACAGTGGATATCCTGAGGATGAGTACCGAAACTTGATCCCCAAGTCTCAACATCACTCATGGTAACGGTCTGAGTCAAATTGCCTTCCATCATCGGACATGATGCAGCGGGGCACCCCGAACCGGCAAACGATGCTCTTCCACAGGAAGAGAGTAATGTTGTTGGTTGTGATATTTGCTAGCGCTTCGGCCTCAACCCATTTGGTGAAGTAGTCCACCGCTACCATCGCGAATTTCACTCCGCCTTTCCCCGGGGGAGGGGTCCCACCAGGTCGACTCCCCATTGTGCGAATGGCCAAGGAGAGACTATTGGCGCCAATTCCATTGGCGGGCTATGGATGATCCTCGCTTACTCTTGGCACTTCTTGCACATCCATATATATTCCTCGGCATCCTTCAGGGCGTGTGGCCAATAAAATCTAGCATGTGTTGACTTTAGGGTCATTATAAGGACCCCTGCAGATTAGCTGTTTCCCAGCGCCTTACGAAATCTAACAAATGTTAATTTTTTAGGTGGATTTGCAATTCATCAGAGGATAGAAGATTTTAGATCTACTAGCTTCCACCACTTCACCGGCTTCCATTCCTGTCGCCAGAGAACTTCACAAGGCAACGAAGATTTCCCATAGCTTGGTACCTCTCTCTCTCTCTCTCTCTCTCTCTCTCTCTCTCTCTCTCTCTCTCAAGAATTTATCTATATATTCATGATTATAAATTTTATATTTTCTTTTCTGACCGTTTTGAGCGTTTGTGGTCCTGAAGGTATATAAGAGATTATTTGTTCTCTATCTTGTTCATGATGATTGATTTCTTTTTTTATTTTTATTGTTCAAATTAATTGAATATATCTCGATCACTTCTTATTTGTTTTATGTGATTCTTTAATATAGGATAATAACTTAACATGGTTCGACCAAAAGATCCGTTTTGGGAGCATGCAGAGGATTTGAAAAATGGTCGTTTTCCCTGTAAATTTTGTGATGGTCAATTTGCGGGAGGTATTTCTGGGGTTAAATGGCATTTGTCTGGCCTTGAGTGCCACGATGTTAAAGTTTGTGAAAAAGTGCCACGAGATATTCAGTTAGCAGTGTTACAAGTACTCGACACTCCCAATAAGAAAGAAAGACAAGTTAATGCATAAAAAGAAGAAGAGGAAAGATAGACAAGTTGAGGATGAAACTTGCTTAGTTCCTTCATCGTCTAGTGGCCCGAATGTATGTATGAATAACGTTTTGATGGGTGAAAAATTGGGAAAGTTGTTCTTCTCATTTGGAATTCGTCCTAAGGTCATTCTCTCTCCCATCTTTGAGGACTTTGTGAAGAGTATTGTTGAATATGGGCCCAATACTTATCAACTGGCAAGTACTTCTACTGATGAGGATGAATTTGAGGAAGCTGTCATTGGCGAAGCTGATGAATATGTTGTAAATTTCATAATGGATCCAGTTCAAGCAGTTAGTACCTTGATGGTCAACATTTGGTGGAATTTGGGCACCCGCCGTGTGGATATCTTTGCTTATTCACAAAGAGGTGCGGCATGCTTGGAATCATTTAAATATGAGCCAGAATTACAAGGTATTCAAGAAGTCATATCTTCTACAATTCATGATTTAGTTGCCCCCGAGCATGTTGTACAGGTACTTCTATCAGCAAATGCATTATGGCCTGGCTTTGACGCCGCCTTCTTGGAAATTAAGAATAGCTATCCTCGGATTTGCATCAGGTTTTGTGCTTTAGAGGAAATTACTACCTTCATTGATATGATGGAACATGAACATGAACTTGAAATCTTATGTTTGAGATTTATATTTAACACTTATCATTATTATAATGTATCATCTAGAAGAGGGACTAAAAGGCCGGAAGTTCTGCATTCATTTTTGTTATGTTCAAATCAGTTTTAGAAATTGAACTTGAATTGCAAGATGTTCCATTTTCTAGTATAATAGAGTCAAGTGATCGAGTGAAGTTGCTTGATGAGAAAGAGAGAGCAAAACATTTTAGATGTGCAAAACTTATTGATTACATTATTGGCAGTAAAGAGTTTTGGAATCGAGTGAAAGCATTAGCAGAAGTGTGGTTTTTGCTATTTCAAACTCGATGTCTGGTTAATCGCGAGGACTCAAGTATAGGATACTTATATTAGATGATAGAAAAGCTAGAAGATGGAATTGAAAAAGTCGTGAATATGATCACTTCGTTTATGATTTTACATGGAAAGAATTCATTCATATGCGAAAGAAGATTATTCATCCAATACATGCAGCTGCAGCCTTTTTAGATCCGGCTTATATGTGTACTAAGAATTTTGTGGAAAACGATGAAATGATAGATGGTACAAACTATATGTTGGAAAACATGGTTGATTCAAATGAAAAGAAAGCTTTCGAGAAGGAACTAGACCAATACCGCGAGGAATTGCCAGAGTTATTTACCGCTCAAGCAATGATCACAATGCTAAAAACATGTCATCCTCGTAAGTCAATAATTTATGTTATCTTTTTTTTTAATATATATAATATGATATTTTCAGTAAATTCTTAAGATATTTTGGTTTATTGTTTTTGGATTGTGTAGGAACATGGTGGGACTTTTGTGGAAAGCATATACCGGTATTAAGGAAATATGCAATTCGAATATTGAGTCAACCTTGTAGTACTTCATTTTGTAGGCGTTATGAATTGCCGTCATATGATACGGGAAATTGGACAACAAAGTCATATGATACGGGAAATCGGACAACAAAGGTGAATACAATGATCATTAGTGGAAATTCTAGATCACTAAAATTGGAGCCAATCATTTTTGATGAACTTGTTGAAGACTACGATGCTTTTAAGAATGTGACGGAGCTAGATCATGAACTCTCCCTCCATAACTTTTTACTACAATTTTCTAGCGAAGCTGAAGTCGAGTACTTGATAAATTATCGGAGTCCTTCGTTTTGGGATGACGATGACAAGAAATTCTGGCTTTTAGAACAGTTTTCTCCCTCTTAATTATTGCATATTTTATGTTCAGATTTCAAATTGGCTATTTATTTATTTATCTACATACCCAGCTAAATTTCTTAGTATTGTTTCCTANAAAAGTATTGTTAAATGTTAATAGTAATTATATTCTAATTAAATTAATATTAAAAAAATTATTGTTAAATGTTAATAATAATTATATTATATTCAATTAATATTAAAAATATTATTAAATGTTAATAATAATTATATTCTAAATGTTAAATGTTAATTATATTCTAATTAATTTAATTTATTTGTTTGAATGAAAAATTAGTATTTTAATATTTGAAGAATGAATAGTGATCTTCCATCTTTAGCTAATTATTATAATAAAAGTTTAAATTATTTTAAATTTGCTCAATCCAATCTGAAAGATTTTTTAGTTAAATTCTGTAAAATTTGACCAAATATCTTATTTGACCAAGTCAATGAAATGCCTTTAGGCAATGGAAATGGATGGGTACCAACTCAGAATGCTTGTCGTGGAGAGGTGATTTACTTTCACATACAAAAATTTATGGAAATGCTTTATGTTGATAAAGACGTTTCATATTGCCACTGCTGGAGCACTACTCGTTGTGTTTCCATTAGATGCTCTGGGGTTTGCTTCACCGCTATGAAATAGATTGAATATCCGTCTAAATGTGTTGTGTAATTGGACGTCTATTCCATCACGAAGGAACTCAAAAATCTGTTGACGTGAGCGTTATAATGCCTATATGGATATTATGAATGGGAATGCACAACATGGAAAAAAAATGATCAACCAGAAGGTTGATAGAGGATCAATAGTAGTAAAGCACAAGTTAGTACATTGAAACGTAAATAATGGGTCCAATGACATGAAGGTAGCTCGTGTTTAGAACATGAGTTATCATCTCCGCTATAGCCATGTAAAGGTATGATATTGGAATGAAAACAAGCAGGATTATAACATCACTTGTAGAACCTTAAACAGCACCTCAACTAGCAGCTTGTTGATAATTCATATAAATATGACAATGTAATTATAATCAATCACATTTTACTCTCTTTTATTGTCAAACAAATAAAAGAGAAAAATAAAAAATTAAATAAATCTTATTTTAAATGAAATAAGTAAAAGAGATTAAAATAATACTACAAATAATTACACAATATCCAGACTTTTAATTTTAAATCAAGTAGATATGTACGTGGTGGTCAAGTTTTGGTCAACCCACGTGTGAAACCAATCCTCGGAGGCCCATATATAGCCCTATACATACATGCTTGTGATAGAAGAAGTCAAGAATTTATATGAAAGGATGGGTGGTGTTGTTTTACTTTTAGTTTTAAGATTTATTTATTTTTTCTTTTTTGTATGTTAATTTCTTTGTTGGGTATTAGGATACTAAGATATTTACTAAGGTACATGGATATTAGAGTACTAAAATATTACTACTGAGAGAAGTTTTAAGCTATATTATATATATCCAAAGTTTGGATATAACAATGATTTTTGAAAATTAAAAAACTAAATATTAAATATTAAATATTGTCTCTTAACCTAAAAGATGTGTATATAGATCTCACAAAAGCTTCTGACGAGACACAAGAAATTTGGAGTACTAATTAACAGCAATAATCTGAGAGAACTTCTAGCTATAGTTGTTGTCCATATTTGACACTTTAAATGACTTGCTAATGCATTGTAAAAATTATATTTTAAATAAATTTCCTTTAGTTTACTTTAAATACCATTATTTACTTTAAATAACAATAGACTAGTCAAAATGTTAACTGATATATATGGTGCTTATTTAAATAAGGAAGACACTGTTTTTTGTTTTTGTTTTAAATAACAGGTCACATTCTATTCAATAAAGAAGACGTACAACTTTGACTTAAACAACAAGTCAATTACAAACGTTAATAGCTTCTCAACACACTACTATGATTGACATGGTCTAGTCCAGACAACCAACCTCTAAAGACCTAAATCTAAGAGATAGCACAACTCTATCCATGATAGAGTTAACAAATCCTTATACCCGACTAAGCGGGATATGGGACACCAACCCCACCATAAGCACCACCAAGCGGAGGGGGGACCACTCCATTCGGACTAAAGTCCGAAAGTACTATTTTTGAATTTTTATTTTTTGAAAAGAAAAGACAAGACATAAAATAAGCTACAATGGAAACATTGTACATGAAAAACCAGTGTAACCACTAGGTACTGTAGCGCGTGCAGAACATGCGCCATGTTGGGAGGGAACCGACGGTGGATCTTGGAAGCCCCGACTTACAGGCGCCAGAAACGCCGCTCGTGGCGTCAGCAGGGGGCTTCCCGGTAGCTCGTGATTATTTCTGTTTAGAAAGAAGGGAAGCGGGGAGATGGAGGGAGGCGGAAGGGAGTCGAATCTCCTACCCCCTCTAGCCGAGAACTATGGTAGGTGTTTAGAGAGAAGGGAGAGGTTTAGGCCTTGTTTGTTTACACAAAACCAAAAATCTCATCTCATCTCATCTCAACTCATCATTACACCTTTTTCAAATCTCCATACAACTTTTTCAAATCCCCATACAAAATATAATAAACAATTTCACTTTTTCAAATCCCAATACAAAATTAATATTACAAAATTATATTATAACAATATTTTATTCATTACTATTTAAAACATCTCATCTCATTTCATCTCATCTATGTAACCAAACGGGGCCTTAAATCCTAGAGAGAGAGTAGGGAGGTCAGCCACTGGTCTTAAGGAAGACACTGTTACACAGCTAAATTAATAATTTATTATTAATTTTTTCACCAAGCAACTATAGATTTCATTAGCTCTTTATTTATTTATTTATTTATTTTTAAAAGAAGAGCCGATAGTCACACACATAACAGCTCTATTTTAAGTTTATTAATAAGTTCTTAATTGTGGCAGAGAAATACCTTGATAATACTTGTGGCAGACACTTGGAAGCTTATAAGGTAAAGCGCTGAAACACTAATCCAAAACCAAATGCCAAAACAAGCAAAAAAAACAAAACAACAAGCCAAAGAAAAACGAACCTGCAAAAAATGAAATTCTAACAGGCCTAAAACAAAAAACAACAGACACTCGAAAATGGAAACTAAACAATCCTAGAGAAAAAACTTTCAAGGCATTTGTGTAAATCCAGATAATAATGCATGGCTTTTTGGGAAGAGGAATGCTACACATCATCCCACACCACACACTTTATATATTAAAATATTATTTTTTTATTTATTTTTTATTTTATTTTATTCTTGTTAAACTAATTGAATTATTTTATTTATTATCTATACATTACATATTTATTATAGAAAAAATAAAATAAAATAAAAATAAGTGTGGTGTATGAAGTGTGAGCATGATAGGAAGAATTTTCCTTTTGAACAAGAGAGGTAGGTGGGAGGGTTAGCTGAGACTGATAGAAAAGGGTGTCAGAGTCGCTAAAATATAAAATAAGGGAAAATTTTGTATGCCGTCCGGGTGGTACCGTTCAAGTGTATCGGGTAAAACATATATATATATTTTTATTTAATAATTAAGAAAGTAATTTTAATTATATTGGTATATTTTTTTTTATTTAATAATTAAGAAAGTGATTAAAAAATTGTGTAAAGAAAATTAAAAAAAAAAACATAAAATAATTGACGTAGTCACGGAAAAATACTGTATAAAACGAATCCGACAAAAGAAAAGAAAAAAATGGGAAAGAAGATATGTACCTGCACGGTCAAATCATCTTAAAAGTAAAAATCTGAAAATCCAGGGTTAAAGATGAAAACTAGCGAATAAAAATCATAATAAAATAAACAAATATAAATATAAGGCTAAAAAATATTTATTGGATTACAAAATTATTAACCACCAAAAAAATAAATCTTGAATCCGTAGTTACCTAATACTTTGAAATTGGTTTCCATCACTGAAACCTTTGTCCAATAAAATAGTCTTTAGAATACTGGGTCGGGTTGTTACATGTCCATATTTGACGCTTTAAATGACTTGCTAAGTAATACATTTGTAAAAATTATATTTTAAATAACTTTATTTTTTTTAAATATCATTATTTACTTTAAATAACAATCAGAGTAGTCAAAATGTTAACTGATATATATGGTGTTTATTTAAAGAAAAAATCGTTAAGGTTATAAAGTCTAACCCAACTTAATTTAACTTATCTTATTTAATCATTACAACTTTTTTAACTTTTAGCACAAAATATAATAAACAATTTATTTTTTTCAAATCTCAATTCAACTTTTTTCAAATTCTAAAATAATAATAATATTAAAAAATAATATTTTAAACTTTCATCTCAACTCAACTCACTATCCAAACTGGGTACTCTCTCTTTTGTGTCTCCAATTCAATTAAAAAGATATGGAGATTCTATTTCCTATTTGTGATAGTGAAAATATTTCATTTCATCTCATATTATTACTATAAGTTTTTTACATTTTCATACAAAATATAATAAATACTTTAACTGTTTAGACAACTTATTTATTACCCCTTCTCTTCCTCACTCACTTAGTATCGAAGAGGAGGGGTAACCTCAGCGATTTTGCTCCCTTTTACCCCTTAGTCCACCTTGAGCGAGAATATGACAGCAGGATCTTGCGCTTCAAACACTTCTTTGTTTTTGTCGTCGAGTGGGAGTACCCCCTGGGGCAATTTGCGGGACAGAGCTACCCCATTCGGGCAAACTGGGAAGTGGTGCCTAAGGGGAAGCTCCCTAAGTCACCGGCGACGCCAAGGGAGACCCAGCGTACCGAGAATGTACTGGAATGGTTCGCCACCAACCTGGACGAAGTTTGAGGTAATACCTTCTCGCGCATGCGGCTTTGTGTCGAGCTGGGTCCTCGATTCCTCTGGGTCCCACCAGTCGTCCATCATGCCAACAGTCCATCAGTCCTCCAGTAGAAGGAAAAGGAAAGAAGCCACGACAGAGCTCCCCAGACAAGCCGGATTCCGATGACAATGATGCCCCCTATTTCCCTGGTCAATCATTCACGTGGACTTCCACCCTAAATCCTCACCCACGAAGTGGTGGGAGAGGGATCACTACTTTTCTGCATTCGGGGGTGCTGCTTCATGCCACGTAGATGCTCGGGGAGTCAACGTCTTCCTCGTGAGTTCGAGCCTCTCCCTCATCTTCTGCGGTTTCCGGTTACATAGCTTTACTTTCCCCTGGGGGCAAGGCACCTAACTTCCTCATTTTCCAACGCCTACCATAGCTAATCTTCCCAGGGTCAAACGACCCAAAGAGGGGCACCTAAGGTGACCACTGCAGGGTGCCCCAGACTCGGGTACTCTTTGGAGGGTGTCTCAGGCGCTCCCACTCAAGTCTAGTCCTGAACTTGAATTTCCCTATTCCAGTGCTCTTCCAATCCTTTTCTTGCGATCTTATTGGATTTTTTCTTGGTAGGTCACCGACCAGTCGCTAACCCTGGTGGTGAGCGATCAAGGGGGGCTCGGTTCTAAGGATCACTGGCTTCTTTCTGTGGTTCCCGTAGTCTCCCCTTGGCCAGTTGTTACCGTGGGGTTCCCCGTAGAGCACATGAGTCTCAGTCCGGATGTGCAGGAGCAGCTGCGTGATGTAGAGTCTGAGTTACCGAGGTCCCAAGAGGAAGTCGCTATGTGTTGTCTTGATATGGTGTGCGAGTCAAAGGTACATGAGACCCTGGAGGGGATGCTCTATAGCAAGACAAAGGAGCTAGAGGAACTCCGAGCTGCGCACATCTCTCTTTCCAGAAGGTGTGACTTTACGGAGTAGCCTCAGCGCTGGACCCCGCTCTCCTCCGCAGGGGAGATGGTCAAAATCGGGGTTAGTTCTGCCTGTTGACCCACATGGGAGGAAGTCTGTTCGGGCAGTTCCTGACTGGACCTGCTTCCATTAGTTGGCACCCATGACAAGGGTGGCCCCATGCATCGCTCCGGACTAGCCCGCTTCCTGCCGAAGGAGAGATCGAGTAGCCCTTTGGCATTACACTCGTCCCTTTGATACCCCTCGGCGAGTTTAGTCATTGAGGGCCAATGGGCCATCCGCATCTCCATCGTGATGGGAACGGCAGAGGTCGGGATGGCCCCAAGCCGATCCCACCTGTTGACCCACGTGTGGAGGAATTTCGTTCAGGTAGTTTGATACTGGACCCGCTCCCGTCCGTTGACCCACGCACGGAGGAATTTCAGTCGCGTTCTCCAAAGCATAGTTCTTTAAATAATCATGCGTTTCTCATTAATGATAGTTACACCTATACCTGAAGGGTCAGTAATAACAAGAAAATATGAATGCATGTTATGGGCATCATCGGTAAAACATTCGTAGATGTTCGACATTCCACAGGTGTTGCAATTCTTTCCCGCAAGAATCTCGTAGCCAATACGCCCCAGGGCGGTTGCTGGCGACTACCATATAAGGGCCTTCCCCTGTGGTCCAAGCTTGCCTTCTTCCTTTGCTGCTACCCTTGTCTGCTTTAGCACGAGGTCTCCTACTTTGAATGACCTAAGGCACACCCTTTGATTGAAGCAATGCTCCACCCTCTTCCTATATGCTGCCATCATCATCTCAGCTTCTTCTCGAACCTCCCCCAACAAGTCGAGTTGTTCTTCCAAGCGTCAGTCATTGGAGTATTGCTCATAGTGGTGCACTCGGTAAGTTGGGATTTCAACTTCCTCTGGCGGTATGGCCTTGTGACCATATGCCAAGGTGAATGGGATCTTGCCTGTCAGCATCCTTACAGCTGTCCTATAGGCCCACAGGACGGCCGAGAGCTCCTCTGCCCACGCCCCTTTCCTATTGCTTAGCTTCTTCTTTAATATCCGTAACAGGGTTTTATTGGTGGCTTCCACCTGACAGTTCGACAGTGGATATCCTGAGGATGAGTACCGAAACTTGATCCCCAAGTCTCAACATCACTCATGGTAACGGTCTGAGTCAAATTGCCTTCCATCATCGGACATGATGCAGCGGGGCACCCCGAACCGGCAAACGATGCTCTTCCACAGGAAGAGAGTAATGTTGTTGGTTGTGATATTTGCTAGCGCTTCGGCCTCAACCCATTTGGTGAAGTAGTCCACCGCTACCATCGCGAATTTCACTCCGCCTTTCCCCGGGGGAGGGGTCCCACCAGGTCGACTCCCCATTGTGCGAATGGCCAAGGAGAGACTATTGGCGCCAATTCCATTGGCGGGCTATGGATGATCCTCGCTTACTCTTGGCACTTCTTGCACATCCATATATATTCCTCGGCATCCTTCAGGGCGTGTGGCCAATAAAATCTAGCATGTGTTGACTTTAGGGTCATTATAAGGACCCCTGCAGATTAGCTGTTTCCCAGCGCCTTACGAAATCTAACAAATGTTAATTTTTTAGGTGGATTTGCAATTCATCAGAGGATAGAAGATTTTAGATCTACTAGCTTCCACCACTTCACCGGCTTCCATTCCTGTCGCCAGAGAACTTCACAAGGCAACGAAGATTTCCCATAGCTTGGTACCTCTCTCTCTCTCTCTCTCTCTCTCTCTCTCTCTCTCTCTCCAAGAATTTATCTATATATTCATGATTATAAATTTTATATTTTCTTTTCTGACCGTTTTGAGCGTTTGTGGTCCTGAAGGTATATAAGAGATTATTTGTTCTCTATCTTGTTCATGATGATTGATTTCTTTTTTTATTTTTATTGTTCAAATTAATTGAATATATCTCGATCACTTCTTATTTGTTTTATGTGATTCTTTAATATAGGATAATAACTTAACATGGTTCGACCAAAAGATCCGTTTTGGGAGCATGCAGAGGATTTGAAAAATGGTCGTTTTCTCTGTAAATTTTGTGATGGTCAATTTGCGGGAGGTATTTCTAGGGTTAAATGGCATTTGTCTGGCCTTGAGTGCCACGATGTTAAAGTTTGTGACAAAGTGCCACGAGATATTCAGTTAGCAGTGTTAGAAGTACTCGACATTCCCAATAAGAAAGAAAGACAAGTTAATGCATCAAAAAAAAAGAGGAAAGATAGACAAGTTGAGGATGAAAATTGCTTAGTTCCTTCATCGTCTAGTGGCCCGAATCTATGTATGAATAACGTTTCGATGGTTGAAAAATTGGGAAAGTTGTTCTTCTCATTTGGAATTCGTCCTAAGGTCATTCTCTCTCCCATCTTTGAGGACTTTGTGAAGAGTATTGTTGAATATGGGCCCAATACTTATCAACTGGCAAGTACTTCTACTGATGAGGATGAATTTGAGGAAGCTGTCATTGGCGAAGCTGATGAATATGTTGTAAATTTCATAATGGATCCAGTTCAAGCAGTTAGTACCTTGATGGTCAACATTTGGTGGAATTTGGGCACCCGCCGTGTGGATATCTTTGCTTATTCACAAAGAGGTGCGGCATGCTTGGAATCATTTAAATATGAGCCAGAATTACAAGGTATTCAAGAAGTCATATCTTCTACAATTCATGATTTAGTTGCCCCCGAGCATGTTGTACAGGTACTTCTATCAGCAAATGCATTATGGCCTGGCTTTGACGCCGCCTTCTTGGAAATTAAGAATAGCTATCCTCGGATTTGCATCAGGTTTTGTGCTTTAGAGGAAATTACTACCTTCATTGATATGATGGAACATGAACATGAACTTGAAATCTTATGTTTGAGATTTATATTTAACACTTATCATTATTATAATGTATCATCTAGAAGAGGGACTAAAAGGCCGGAAGTTCTGCATTCATTTTTGTTATGTTCAAATCAGTTTTAGAAATTGAACTTGAATTGCAAGATGTTCCATTTTCTAGTATAATAGAGTCAAGTGATCGAGTGAAGTTGCTTGATGAGAAAGAGAGAGCAAAACATTTTAGATGTGCAAAACTTATTGATTACATTATTGGCAGTAAAGAGTTTTGGAATCGAGTGAAAGCATTAGCAGAAGTGTGGTTTTTGCTATTTCAAACTCGATGTCTGGTTAATCGCGAGGACTCAAGTATAGGATACTTATATTAGATGATAGAAAAGCTAGAAGATGGAATTGAAAAAGTCGTGAATATGATCACTTCGTTTATGATTTTACATGGAAAGAATTCATTCATATGCGAAAGAAGATTATTCATCCAATACATGCAGCTGCAGCCTTTTTAGATCCGGCTTATATGTGTACTAAGAATTTTGTGGAAAACGATGAAATGATAGATGGTACAAACTATATGTTGGAAAATATGGTTGATTCAAATGAAAAGAAAGCCTTCGAGAAGGAACTAGACCAATACCGTGAGGAATTGCCAAAGTTATATACCGCTCAAGCCATGATCACAATGCTAAAAACACGTCATCCTCGTAAGTCTATAATTTATTTTTATTATTTTTATTTTTTATATAATATGATATTTTCAGTAAATTCTTAAGATATTTTGGTTTATTATTTTTGGATTGTATAGGAACATGGTGGGACATTTGTGGAAAGCATATACCGATATTAAGGAAATACGCAATTCGAATATTGAGTCAACCTTGTAATATTTCATTTTGTAGGCATTATGAACTGCCGTTATATGATAGGAGAGAAAAATGGACAACAAATGTGAATACATTGATCATAAATGGAAATTCTAGATCACGAGAGTTGGAGCCAATCATTTTTGATAAACTTGTTGAAGACCACGATGCTTTTAAGAATGTGATGGAGCTAGATTTTGAATTCGCCGCCATTGATATATTTTTACAACAATTGTCAAGCGATACTGAAGTCGATTGCATGATAAATTATCCGCGTCCTTCATTTTGGGATGATGAAGACAATAATTTCCAGCATTTTATGCCTTTTTTTACCTTTTAATTATTGTATATTTTTATATTTAGATTTCAAATTGGCTCTTTATTTATCTACATAGTCATCTAAATTTCTTAGTATTGTTTCCTGCTAGTTTTTTTTTTTTCAAATAATTGTTTTTTCAAATATTGGTCAAGAAGGGTGAATACAATGATCATCAACGGAAATTCTAGATCACTAGAGTTGAAGGCAATCATTTTTGATAAACTTGTTGAAGACCATGATGCTTTTAAGGATGTGACAGAGCTAGATTATGAATGCTTCATCAATAAATTTTTACCACAATTATCTAGTGATGCTATATTCGATTGTATAATAAATTATCGGAGTCCTTCATTTTGGGATTTCGTTCACAAGAATTTGCGGCTTTTTCAACCGTTTTTTGTCTCTTAATTATTGCATATTTTTATATTCAGATTTCATATTGGCTATCTGTTTATTTATCTTCATAATCATCTAAATTTCTTAGTATTGTTTCCTACTGTTATAAACCGACTTGTATGACCACATTTAGCCGTCAATTATGACGGCCCGTAGCCGTCTTAGCCGTCATATATGACGGCCCGTAGTCGTCATAATTGAAACTTGAAACTTGTGGAATGTTGTAGAATTGTATGGAATACTCAAAAATGTTATAGAACCTCCTTTGTACTCTTTACCCTTGGATTGATGACAAGTGTCACAATCCTAACCATTCTTTGCACCAAGAGGTCCCTATAAATAGAGGGAGTCCTCATTTGTGTAAGACACCAAGAAATAAGAGAAAATAAAGTTCTCTAGAACACTTCTCTCTCATAAGATCTCTCTTTGTACTTCTCTCTCTCTTTTTATTAGTTTCATAACACGTTATCAGCACGAAGGTTCTGACGATTTTGAAGCTAGTAGTCCTCTACTTCAAGTAAGTATTTCAATATATTATTTGTAATTCCAAAGTGAATATGAAATATTACTTGATGAAACTCTATGTTTATTCTCATGATTTTGTGAATGTATTTCTTAATATAAACATACTTATGTTCCTGATTTATATATGTAGAAAATGTCAAATCTTACAAAATTGGAATTCGTTGCTCTTGACATTTCCGGAAAAAATTATTTATCTTGGATCCTTGATGCTGAGATCCATCTAGATGTGATGAACCTAGGAGATACAATTAAAGAAGGAAATCAAGGGTCTCGGCAGGAGCGCGCTAAGGCAATGATTTTCCTTAGGCACCATCTTTATGAAGAATTAAAAACTGAGTATCTCACGGTGAAAGATCCCCTTATTTTGTGGAATGATTTAAGGGAGAGATATGAGCACCAGAAAACTGTAATCCTCCCAAAAGCTCGTCATGATTGGATGCACCTGAGGTTGCAAGATTTCAAGAGTGTTGTGAGTATAACTCTGCACTCTTTAAAATTAGCTCAGTATTGAAATTATGTGGTGAAAAAGTCACTGATGATGACTTGTTAGAGAAGACATATACTACTTTTCATGCCTCGAATGTGCTCCTGCAGCAGCAGTATCGAGAGCGAAAGTTCAAAAAATATTCTGAACTTATATCTTATCTTCCAGTAGCTGAGCAAAATAATGAGTTTTTGTTAAGAAATCATCAGTCACGTCCTACTGGTTCTATGTCATTCCCTGAAGTGAATGTTACTAGATTTACACCATTTCCAGAAGCAAATGGTGCATTTTTTCAAAGAAACCGAGGGCGTGGACGTGGTAGAAAAAATTATAGAAGTGGAGGTCCTAAAAGCGACCACACTAAAAGGGATAATAGTAGATATACACCGTACCACTAGAAGTGGTTCAACTCAGAGAATGGTAAAGGTCCTCAAAACAAATTTTTAAAGAAAAATGAAGATGAATGCCATAGATGTGGTATGACTGGACATTGGTTTCGTACCTGTCGTACATCTAAGCACTTGGTTGACCTATACCAAAATTCTATAAAAGAAAAAACAAAAAAGTTTGAAACAAATTTTGCTGAACCATCAAATACTTTAGTTTCTAGAGATGGAGAAGATATTACAAGCCTTGATGTTTATGATTTCTTTGAAAATTCTAGTAGTAGAATTGATCATTTGATTGGTGATGGAAATGTTCCTTTTTAATTAATATATTTTCTTTATCTTATTGTAATTTCTTTTATATTTTGCAATGTTTTGTAGTAATGAAAGTATTATATATTTTGTAGAATCATGAGTCTTACTGATGAACTTTTTCTCTCTAAGATGAATAATAGAGATGTATGTCTGGCTGACAGTACTACAACTCACACAATTCTTAAAGATAAAAAATATTTTCAAAATATAACATTGAGTAGAGCCTACGTTCATATCATATCTGGTTCATTGAATCTAATTGAAGGCTCCGGAAGAGCTTATATTGTGTTGCCGAAAGGCACCAAATTTTGTATTGATGATGCTCTATTTTCTTCACGATCAAGAAGAAATTTATTGAGTTTTAAGGATATACGTCGTAATGGTTGTCATATTGAAACCACCAACAAAGATAATAAAGAGCATCTTCTCATTACTAAAATAATTTCGAGCCAGAAGCTCGTATTAGAAAAACTGCTTGCTCTCTCATCTGGATTGTATTATATAGAAATGAAAACAATCGAATCACATGTGGTAATGCACCAGAAGTGCATTGACCCCAAAGTCTTTATGACTTGGCATGATTGCCTTGGACATTCGGGTGCAATAATGATGAGACGAATACTTGATAATTCGTATGGGCATCCCCTAAAGAATCAGAGGATTATCTTACCTAATGGATATCCATGCTCTGCATGTTCTCAGGGTAAATTGATTATCAAACCATCTATCTCAAAAATTGTTTCTGAATCTCTGTCATTTTTGCAAAGGATTCATGGAGATATATGTGGGCCTATTCAACTATCAAGTGGACCGTTCAGATACTTTATGGTTTTAATTGATGCATCAAGTCGATGGTCACATGTTTGTCTTCTTTCCACTAGAAATATTGCATTTGCTAAACTTCTTGCCCAAATAATTAAACTACGAGCACAATTTCCTGACTATCCAATTAAAACTATTCGATTGGATAATGCAGGTGAATTTACATCTCAAGCTTTTGATAGCTATTGCATGTCAATAGGAATAGATGTTGAACATCCAGTTGCCCACACACACACTCAAAATGGTTTAGCTGAATCATTAATTAAAAGGTTTCAGCTAATCGCTAGACCTTTACTTATGAAATCAAAATTTCCTATTTCTGCTTGGGGACATGCTATACTTCATGCAGCATTATTGATTCGTGTTAGGCCATCAACATATCACAAATATTCTCCATTACAACTTGCATTTGGTCAACAACCAAATATTACTCATCTTCATATTTTTTGATGTGCGGTATATGTTCCAATTGCACCTCCATAACGTACAAAGATGGGTCCTCAACGTAGACTTGGAATATATGTTGGGTTTGATTCTTCATCTATTATTAGATACCTTGAGCCTCTTACAGGGGATATGTTTAAGGCACGTTTTGAAAATTGTCATTTTGACGAATCCATCTTTCCAACATTGGGTAATGAGAAGTCGGTGCCTGAAGCACGACAGGAAATTACTTGGGAAAATAAAGCTCTTTCCCAATTTGATCCTCGTACAAATGAATGTCAACTAGAGGTTCAAAAGATTATTCATTTGCAAAGTGTTGCAAATCAATTACCGGATGTATTTACTGACACTAAAGGTGTGGTAAAATCATATATTCCTGCTGTTAATGTTCCAGCAAAGATTGCAGTC
>QGSO01000775.1:16366-80766 GCA_011037825.1 Carya cathayensis | reverse complement strand
GGTAATAGCACTAAACATATTTCACTTAAATTGTTTTATATCCCTGAACTTTAGGAGCAATGTGAAATTAATGTCAAGCAGATACGATCAAGTGATAATCTGGCAGATTTATTCACTAAAGCATTACCAACTGCAATATTTAAGAAGCTTGTGCAGAATATTGGAATGCGAAGACTTGAAGACCTATTATCATGCACTTTTCAGAGGGAGTAAATGTCTTGAAGACTTGTGCTGATTGTACTCTTTTTCCTTCGCTAAGGTTTTATCCCACTGGGTTTTCCTTTGCAAGGTTTTAATGAGGCAATCCTAAAGCGCTTGGCGGTACACATGAATACTGTACTCTTTTTTCTTCGCCATTGTTTTTTTTCCCACAGGGTTTTTCCTTGGCAAGGTTTTAACGAGGCATATTCTTTATATGTGGTCATCCAAAGGGGGAGTGTTATAAACCGACTTGTATGACTACATTTAGCCGTCAATTATGACGGCCCATAGCCGTCTTGGCCATCATATGTGACGGCCCGTAGTCGTCATAATTGAAACTTGAAACTTGTGGAATGTTGTAGAATTGTATGGAATACTCAAGAATGTTATAGAACCTCCTTTGTACTCTTTACCCTTGGATTGATGACAAGTGTCACAATCCTAACCATTCTTTACACCAAGAGGTCCCTATAAATAGAGGGAGTCCTCATTTGTGTAAGACTCCAAGAAATAAGAGAAAACAAAGTTCTCTAGAACACTTCTCTCTCATAAGATCTCTCTTTGTACTTCTCTCTCTCTTTTTATTAGTTTCATAACACCTACTAGTTTGTTTATTTTTTCAAATAATTGTTTTTTCAATGCTCATGTTGTCGACGGTTATTCGAGCTTTTATATGAGCCTTTCCCAAACATTCATATTTTTTAGCATATTGTTTTTGATTCTGAAATACTTTCTCAACAGTACATCTTTTATTATGCATCTTTTTATTATTATTTTTTTTTTATTTTTATTTTTATGTATCTATGGGGCAAAGGTGGAGATTATCATCCACTATACGTGATCCTGTTCCTTTTTTTCCCATAATTTTCAATAATATATTGCCCATGAGTGCATCTAATGAAGCTACTTTTATGATAAGAGTAATACTAGGTATAGTTTAAGCTGGATATGTTAGATATTTTAACATAAACATTAATAACAGGATTTTTGATTTTATATGATCTACAATAATAAATGGTGATAAATAAATACGTACATTTTTCTATCAGTTCGAAGAAGAAATAGATCTGACTATGAGGAAAGGATCACCCTAGCAACTTTGTCTTACAAGTGTCTCACGATGGCAAAAGGCACTCTAATGTTGTAGGTGAGAACCCTTTAACCCCTCAGTGCTATTTATAGATTTCTAACCATCAAGAAATTTCAGAGTTTGTATCTGACTATAATTAGAGATATAGAGTTTTAATCTTATATTTTAGGAATTATCTTATCCCGTTATCACTCATTTTTTATCTGATAAGTTTGAAATATTTCAAACTTTATTAAGATGGGTGTGTGAGACATAGAGTTTAAATAAAAACTCTTACATTCTCCCACTTTGCCCATACGCCCATAAAATAATATTTTTCGTTCATGAGTTTATTCTAGGAAATTAACCATACTGCGCAAATTCATTTACTGGAACTTTCATAACTCAAAGTACATTACATGAGTTCTGTAATATCAAAATGTCAAATCAACTATTGAAGCGAGTCATGGTGGTCCTCTGTTATATAATCAACAAATTCCATTCCATGTACCACAACACCAGCAATCAATTTTACATGATCTTTAATTGGGATAATAAAGGCTAATACTGTGATGCTTTGGGTTCCAATTTATGTCTGTTGCAGACATTATTTTGTCATCATTCTTCCAAACCA
Organism: Carya cathayensis; assembly: GCA_011037825.1. Lineage (NCBI taxonomy): Eukaryota > Viridiplantae > Streptophyta > Magnoliopsida > Fagales > Juglandaceae > Carya > Carya cathayensis. The sequence goes on along the minus strand of QGSO01000775.1, from coordinate 78,862 downwards.
TTCAATGTACAAAGAAATGGAAAGAAAAGAAAACAGAAACAAAATAACCATAATAGCTATCATTAAGTGTCCAAAATAAAATAAAACATCTACGAGCTCAATAACATGTTTACATCATAAGATCCATTCTGTCAACATTCTCTTTAAACTGCTTCGCTACTAGACCCTTCGTTAATGGGTCTACTATCATAAGCGTAGTACTAATATGTTCTATGGACACTGTTTGTTTCTGTACTTCCTCCTTCACACTTAGGTATTTGAGCTCCATTTGTTTAGCACCTTTAGAATACCTATCCTTTTTGGAGAAAAAATACTGCAGAGGAATTATCACAATAAATTCTTAGCGGCCTAGCTATAGAGTCGACAGCTCCAAGCCCTGAGATAAAGTTCCTCAGCCATAAACTATGCACTGTGGCCTCAAAGCACGCCACAAACTCAGCCTCCATTGTTGATGAAACATTGATAGTTTGCTTCATACTTTTTCATGAGATCGCTCCACCGGCTAGTAGAAAAACATATCCAAAAGTAGATTTACTACTATCAGAACAACCGGCAAAATCAGAGTCTGAGTATCCGGTTACCTCTAAGTTGTCAGTTCTCCTAAAGGTAAGATGGTAATCCTTAGTTCCTTGCATATATCGCAATACTCTCTTTGCTACTTTCCAATGAGACATCCCTGGGTTACTCTAATAACACCCAAGTATACCAACTGCAAACCTAATGTCTACTCTCGTGCAAATCTGTGCATATATCAAGATCCCCACAACTGAAGCATAGGGGATTTTTGCCATATCTTTACGCTCCCACTCAATTTTAGGACATTGTGATAGGCTAAACTTATCACCTTTTGATATCGGAGTATCAAGTGATGAGCAACTTTTCATGCCAAAGCTCTCAAGAACTCCTTCTATGTAACTTTTCCGAGACAATTCCAACAGTCCTTGTTTTCGATCCTGGAGGATTTCAATTCCGATTACAAAGGACGCCTCACCCATATATTTCATTTCAAAGTTCTTAGATAGAAAACCATTGGTTTCATAAAGTAAGCCAATATCACTACTAGCCAACAAGATATCATTAACATACAGGATCAAAAATATAAACTTACACCCACTGACCTTTAGGTCTATACATCGATCAACGATGTTCTCTTTAAATCCAAAGGCAGTAATGGTATCATTGAACTTTAAGTACCATTGTCGGGAAGCTTGTTTAAGCCCGTATATTGATTTCTTAAGCCTACATACTAGGTGATCTTTGCCCTTTTCTGAGTAGCCCTTTGGCTGTTCCATGTAGACCACTTCATCCAAACTTCCATTTAGAAAAACTGTTTTCACATCCATCTGGTGTAACTCTAAATCAAAATGAGCCACCAATACCATAATGATTCTGAAAGAGTCATTTTTAGATATTGGAGGAAAGGTCTCTTTGTAATCAATACCTTCTTTCTGGGTGAAACCCTTAGCAACAAGTCTGGCCTTATGTCGTTCAACATTGCCTTTAGAGTCGCGTTTGATCTTAAAGACCCATTTACACCCGACTCTTTTTACACCCTTCAGACAACTCAACGAGATCCCAAACTTGATTTTGATCCATGGATTTCAACTCTTCTTTCATGGCATCGATTTATTTACTACAATCACATCTCTCTATGGCTTGTGAAAACGTTAGTGAATCTTCACTTGTCCTAATGTCAAATTCAGATTCCTGGAGATATACCACATAGTCAGCTAAAATAGTAGGTCTCCGATCTCTCTGAGATCTGCGTAAGAATATCTATTCTTGTGACTCCGAACTTGCTTCATCAGTGGTATTATCATTCTCAGATGAGTGATCATTTTCTTGTTTCAATGTATCATTGTGATGATCAATTAAAGGAACCATTATCTTTTCTGAGGATGTAGGTATAGAGACAGACATCTACTCGTACTTCCTCAATGATCACATCTCTAGGTTCTGTTTCCCACTGATTTTGCCAAGTTCAATGAATTTGGCAATTCCTATTTCCACTATTCTCGGACTGTGATTAGGACAGTAAAATCTATACCCTTTGGATCTCTCTGGGTACCCAATAAAGTACCCACTTACTGTTGTAGGATCCAATTTCTTTTTATGTAGGTTGTAAAGTCTTGCTTCTGCTGGGCAACCCCAAACATGCATGTGTCTTAAACTTGGTGTCCTAACAGTCCATAGCTCGAAAGGAGTTTTTGGAACTGACTTACTAGGAACCCGGTTTAAGATATAAATTTCCGTTTTAATGGCTTCACCCCACAATGACTTGGGTAAGGTAGAATTTCTTATCATACTTCTGACCATATCCAATAAGGTCCGATTACGCATTTCAGCAACACCGTTTTGCTGTGGCGTCCCTGGCATTGTGTACTGTGCAACAATGCCATGCTGTTCAAGAAGTTTGGTGAATGGGCCAGGGTTGCAACCCGATTCGTCATACTTTCCATAGTATTCTCCACCTCTATCCGACCTGATGATTTTCACATTTTTATCTAACTGCCTTTCCACCTCCATGAGAAATACCTCAAGTACTGAAACAGTTTGAGATTTCTCATGTAGCAGATAAATATATCCAAATCATGAAAAATCATGTATAAATGTGATAAAATACTTTTCTCCACCAAAACATTCAGTGGAGAATGGTCCACATATATCTGTATGAATTATTTCAAGAAACTCTTTACTTCTTGTGGCACCTTTCTTAGTATGTTTGGTTTGCTTTCCTTTAATGTAATCCACACAAACTACAAGATTAGTAAAATATAAATGAGGAAGTATCCATTCTTTTACTAATCTCTCTAACCTTTATTTGGAGATGTGCCCCAATATCTTATGCCACAAGTCATAAGAATGTTCATCCAAAATATTTCTTTTCGTTCCAATACACATTTCATGGTTATGGGTATAGATATTATGAACAAATGAATTATTGAGACAAAGTCGATAAAGACCATCGGAAAGAAACCCATAACCAATAGATAAAGAGTCTCTAAACAAATTGAAACTACCATTATGAAAAGAAAAGGAATAACCATCAGTGTCCAGTCTAGGGAAATTAAATTACGCCTCACAGAAGGTACAAACACTGTGTTATGAAGGTCTAAACAATGACTAGTACTCAAAACTAAACGAAAAGTCCCTATGGCCAAAACTTCAACCTTATTCTCATTTCCCATAAAAAATGAATCGCTCACTAGGACTTAGTGTTTAGCTTGTAAGGTATCCCTGCATGGTTATAGAAACATGAACATTAGAACCTGAATCTAGCCACCAAGAATTAGTAGGAACATTTATAAGGTTTGATTCAAAACATACAAGGGCAATAGGCTTACCCTTCTTTTCAAACCAAGCCTTATGTTTCTGACACTCAGATTTTATGTATCCATTTTTCACACACTAGTAGCATTTGGTACTACTATGTTGAACCTGATTAACTTTTCCAGACTCCTTTCCTCTTGGTGGTCCAATTCGTTTCTTTTTACTATAATGATTCTTTTTCTTTCCAGCTTCTTTGGTCACAAAATTAGCAGAGTAATGTCCTTGTTGTTTCAGTCTTATTTCCTCCTAAACTACCATACTTGCCAACTCATTCACATTCCATTTATCTTTAATAGAATTATAATGCATCTGGAATGGACCATACTAAGGTGGCAATGAGTTCAGGATAAACTGAACAATAAAGGACTCCCTACTTTCATTCCCAGGGTTTGTAATCTGGCGGCAATATTTGTCATTTCAAGGATATGCTCTTGCATTCCTTTGGCTCCATCATATTTCATGGTGGTAAGTCTAGCCATCAGTGTTCCTACTAAAAAAACTTATCTGCAGACTTAAATCTCTCATCAGCATTTTTTAAAAAATTTTGGGCATCCTCAACACTAGAGAGTGAATTTTTAATATTTTCAGAAATGGTAATTTTCATGAACATTAGACTCAGCCTGTTTGATCTCTCCCACTGTTTAAATGACTTTTTCTCATCCTTGTTACTCTCTTTTCAGTGAGGGGTGGTGGTTTTGGACTTGTAAGGGTTGAGTCCATGTCTAGGACCCCTAAGGTGAATCTGACTCGCTCAATTTACTCAGAAAAATTAGAGCTATTCAAAACAAGAACTGATGAGGTTTGTGAATGTAATTATGTCGGTACATTTACTGCAAGAAAATATCTGTCACATAGTGCTTTGAGTTAGACACTTATAAACAATAATCAGAATTTAAATAATTATGGATGAACTAATAGTGTCATCAAGACCCTCCTTTAGGAGTAGATCTTAATACACAAAGTGTTCTCACCAATATTAAATTATGTGGATGAACTAAGTGTATCATCAGAATTCTCATTTGGGAGTAAACTCTGACATACAAATTGTTCCCTCCAACTTTTCTTTGATAGATGAACTGGTAGTGTCACCAAAACCCTCCTTTGGGAGTAGATTTTGATACACATAATTGTCTAATCTATCATATCCACTTTACTATGGATTTTAATGATTATTCACCAAAATTTAAGAAAATCTTGTACCTTTGGGCAACCAAGTTTTTCTTTAATTTTTTATGTTAATCATTTGTCTATATTGGATAAACAATTATATATAGTATGATAATAAGAACCAAAATAAACAATTCATACATGTATTTAATAATAATAACATGTACATAAGACTTAATGAAATTTAATGCATGTATTTAACAATAATAACATGCATGTAACATTTAATAAAATTTAATACATGTATTTAAGAATAATAACATGCGTATAAATTTAGCATTAATAAAATTTTTTTTATACATATAAATAACAATAACAACATGTATATAAAATTAATAAATAAATAATATTAAAATAATATTTTAATCTAACCGGTCCATTCCAGGTTAGACCTGGACCGGTTCAACAAACTGGACCGAGACCCAAGTCAACTGGATTTGTTGACTTGGGCCGGTGTACTGTACATGCCCGGTTTCCCTTTTATTTTTTTTTTCTTTTTTTTTTTCTTTTGTTCTTTTATTGGGCTGGGCCACATTAGTGGCCCATAGGCCCATTTGCTTCCTTGGACTTGGACTGGGCTAAGCCCAGTTGGCCCACAGATTAACCTTTCTTAGAAACCCAAAAGATAAAAAGTATTAACCAAAATGGGTTGGACTGGGCCAAAGCCCATGGCCCAAGCCCAAACCCTTTATACACTTAACAAAACCCTAAGCCATTTAGCCTTTCTTCTTCATCAGATTTCACTACGCCGTTCCCATCAAATGCAGCCACACCAGTGTTTTACATCAACACGCACACAAGGCCTGGTATGGCATCTGAACAGTGGTCCTCGCCGGCAACTAGAAGATGGCATGGCATCCCTAGCCTCCTTCCACCTCCTCTCTACCTCTCCCTTTTTTTTTTGGGAACTGTGGCCAGTGGGTTTGAAAACCTTCTGCCACCTTTATAGATGACACGTCGGTGAGGAGGGTCTCGGCCTCCTCACGCCGCCGACCTCTCTTTCAGGTGTTTTTTTTTTTGGAAATAAACTAACCGAAAACAATATCTATTCGGTTTCATCTCAAAAACAGTTTAGAATATGTAAAATTGGGAGAAATTTCATATGCATAAATATACAGAAATTCACATATGCAATTTCACACACACACACACACACACACACACAGATATATATATATATATATATATCATATGCAGATCATGAATATCAATGTGACAATATTATATGCCTAATAAAAAATATAATTTTATGCATGTGTGGCGTTGATGCATAATATCGTACAAAGCAGTATATATTTTTTACCGAAAAGAAATATTAAAGTGATATACAGCATCTGCAATATTATATCGAGATCATAAAAAATTTATAACCTAAAACTCTGATACCACATGTTAGATATTTTAACATGAACATTAATAACAGGATATTTGATTTTGTATGATCTACAATAATAAATGGTGATAAATAAATACGTACATTTCTCCATCAGTTCGATAAAGAAATAGATCTGACTATGAGGAAAGGATCACCCTAGCAATTTTGTCTCACAAGTGTCTCACGATGGCAAAAGGCACTCTAATGTTGTAAGTGAGAACCCCTCTAATGTTGTAGGTGAGAATCCTTTAATCCCTCAGTGCTATTTATAGATTTCTGACCATCAAGAAATCTCAGAGTTTGTATCTGACTATAATTAGAGATATAGAGTTTTAATCTTATCTCTTAGGAGTTATCTTATCCCGTTATCACTCATATTTTATCTGATAAGTTTGAGCTATTTCAAACTTTATTAAGATGGGTGTGTGAGACATAGAGTTTAAATAAAAACTCTTACAGGATAATGATAGGTTTATTATGCAAGTTTTAAGGATTGTTTTTAAAAAATGGAATTTGCTATTTAAAAATGAATTTTTTTTTTTTTTTACGTAGATTTCATATTTACTCTTATTTTTAAGGGAGTACACTAGATTTATTATACAAAAAATTTCTCCTATTATAATGCTCAACTTCCTATTATTCTAGAATAATGTTATATACAATTGTAAAGTACGTAAATGTCGTGCAATTGTTTCAAAAAAGAGTAGAGATCACTATTAAAAACGTAATTTTTTTTTTATTTGGATTCAGTATTTATTTATTTTTTTAAAAGAATTACATAGTGTTTACGCATTCTACAACTGTAAATATTATTTATTATTCTTCTGCACCTTTGTTGTAATAAGAAATACTTGTTTTTTTTTTTTTTTTATCAAATCCATTTTATTTTGTGCATGTATGCTGTGGCGATACAAGCAAAGTGATAAGAAAGATAATTTATTCATTTGAGCAATTTAAAAAGAGAAATACAACATTTCTACGTCTAAGCAGAGCTGATTTCTTTCTCACTTAGGCAATGGAAATGGATGGGTACGAACTCAGAATCAGAATGCTTGTCATGGAGAGGTTGATTCACTTTCACATACAACAATTTATGGAAATTGCTTTATGTTGATAAGACGTTTCATATTGCCACTGCTGGAGCACTACTCGTTGTGTTTCCATTAAATGCTCTGGGGTTTGCTTCACCGCTATGAAATAGATTGAGTATCTGTTGAAATGTGTTGTATAATTGGACGTCTATTCCATCACGAAGGATACTAAGATATTTACTAAGGTACATGGATACTAAAATATTACTACTGAGAGACGTTTTAAGCAAGTTAGTTTGAATATCGTAGATATTATGTATATCCAAAGTTAGGATATGACAATCATTTTTGAAAATTAAAAAACTAAATATTAAATATTAAATATTGTCTCTTAACCTAAAAAATGTGTATATAGATCTCACAAAAGCTTCTGACGAGACACAAGAAATTTGGAGTACTAATTAACAGCAATAATCTGAGAGAACTTCTAGCTACAGTTGTTGTCCATATTTGCATTTTAAATAACTTTACTTTAAATACCATTATTTACTTTAAATAGCATTAGACTAGCAAGTACATAATTGGTTATTAAAAAGCACATGTTACGCAGCTAAATTAATAATTTATTATTATTTTTTTCACCAAGCAACTATAGATTTCATTAGCTTTAATACTATAGCAAGATATTTAATTTTTTATGATTATTTCATTGAACCCAACCCTACTTTTTCCTCTTTTATTGAATATAGTTTTGTAAAGTATTAATTATTTCATGCAGCTGAACCATTAAAAATATAAGTAAAAGAAATAATTTAATTAAAACAAACAAAATAACCGTTATATTATTAAATATAAAATCATTGGAAAAGTGTAGTATAAATTATAAAAATTAATACAAAATATATTGCATTTGATTAAAAATTAAAATGTCATTGATAGATCTTCAATATTTGAAGAGGAAAAACAGATAAACGATAGAAAAAAAAAAAAAAAAAAAAAAAAACAGAAATTAACCATGTTTTATTATCACGTAGAGTTTAGATGGATAATCCAGCGTGTTGGTTAGATTTTGAGTAGAATAGATCAAAAGTAAAAGGTGTGATATCAAGCAAATTTTAAGTAAAAAGTAAAATGCTCTAACCTCATATTGTTGGAGTTGCTGCGGCTAGATTCACTTTCTGTGTTATGTCTCAAATTCAATTAAAGTGATATGGAGATTCTGTTTCGTATTTGGCTATTTATAGAGCTCTTATCGGTTTGCATATTATAATAAGGCCTTTCATTTCCTATTAAATGTTAGACCAATCAATTCTGGACATTCCACACTTGAAACCGATGATCATGGACTTTCCAAACTTGTAGCTGCAGATCAATCTTCGCCAGAACCAACGTGATCAATACCTCCCTGATTTTCCTCTTTCCCTTGTATCATGCTAGAAGTCTTATTTCTATCCTGTGTATTTCTATATTTATTCTTGTAAAGCTGTAATATCTCCTTTCCATATTTACTTGTGTCAAACCATAATGTATACTGCACTATTTAAATCAGAATGAAGTTGTAATAGAGACTAATTTGGTATCTCTGTTTTTCACCATTTCTATTAAGTGTATAAAGTTCTTACCTGGTATCAGCCAGCTAAGGCTCATGCCCAGCAATACCGTTCCTATAACCCAACTTCTGCACACATAATAATAATAAAAAAAAGAACACCATGGCCTCTTCTCTCCAAACTTCACCTCAGTTTCCGAAATTGGATGGCCCCAATTATCTCACCTGGCAGATCCAGTTTCTTGTTTTCCTGAAGAGTCATGACATGATTGGACTCGTTGATGGTACCAGCCTTGCTCCAACCAAAACTCTACCTGATGAATCTCCGAATCCGGAGTATACTCGATGGTCTAAGAAGGATAACTGTGTTCTCAGTTGGCTCTATGCCTCTATCACTGAAAAACTTGTCTCTACCGTCCTTAATCTGGAGACTTCCAAGCAAGTCTGGGATGCTCTTCAAACCCGTTTCTCTTCGGCCTCACGGTCTCGTGTTGCCTTTCTCAAAAGACAACTTCAAACCATTTCCCAAAATACTCGTTCATGCCTCTCTTACATTGAAGAGGCCAAGCTCTTCTCAGACCAACTGTCCGCTACCAACAAACCCGTGGAAGAGCAAGACCTCGTCACTTACCTTTTGAGTGGACTCAAACCGCAGTTCATGCCCTTTGTCACTGCCTTTACCTTTGCAACTAGGGACAAGGACTTCTCTCTAGACGATTTCCAGACCGAGCTTTTGAACTTTGAGATGTTAATGGAGGCCTCTAGCCCCTCTATTCCCGTTGAAAATAATTTTGCTTTTGCAGCTACTTATTCAAAGTCAATGGCGCAAAAGAAGAATAAAGGTCCAGGTGCTTTCTCCCAAACTCGTTTGCCTATACCAACTACACGTCCCCCATCTCATGTGGGGCCCTCTAGCAACAGGCCAGATGCACCTCACTCTGGTGACAACAGACCCATTTGTTAGATCTGTAGTAAAAAGGGTCACATGGCCCTTGATTGCTACAATCAGTTTAATTTCTCCTATCAAGGCCGCTTACCACCATCTGATCTTGCTGCTATGGCTGCTAAAGGAAATACTTCTTATGCTCAACAGGTGTGGTATGCAGACAGTGGGGCCAATGCCCACATTACCAATAATACTGCAAACCTGACCACCGCACAGCCCTATGAAGGAGAAGAGACTATCACAGTTGAAAATGGCTCAGGTTTAGTGATTCAAAATATGGGTACCACTTCTCTTACCTCAAATCATTCCAATTTTACTCTATCAAATGTTCTTTATTGTCCAAATGCTTCCTCAAATTTAATCTCTATCAACCGATTTTGTTTGGATAATGATTGTTATTTTTTACTGACTGGAAATGATTTTTCTGTAAAGGAGAACAACACGGGGCGACTACTACTACAAGGGCAAGTTAAGAACGGACTCTATCCAATTGCAGACAATAAATCTTGTTCTAAGAAAATTTCTTGTTTCGCGGCTAAACTTGGTGTGTCCACCACTCTCGACACATGGCATGATTGTCTTGGCCACCCATCTCAAGTTGTTTTAAATAAATTGGTCACTTCTAAACATTTAGATGTTTCCACACCAAACAAAATATGATTTTGTTGGTCGTGTCCTTTGGGGAAATCCAAACAATTACCTTTTAGTGACTCAACTCGTCAAACAACTCGTCCTTTAGCACTTATTCATTCCGATGTAGTCCGTCTCCTGTGTATTCGGTTGGTGGATCGAAATATTATATTATTTTTGTCGACGACTTTTCTCATTTTACTTGGCTATATCCCATTAAATTTAAAAATGAGGTTTTCGCTATTTTTAAACAATTTAAAACCCTCGTGGAAAATGTATTTTCTTGTAAAATTCAACAATTACAAATTGATAATGGTGGTGAATTTACCTCCATCATCTTTAAATCTTTTTTACAAGAAAATGGCATATTCCATCGATTAACATGCCCTCATACCTCCCAACAAAACGAGATCGCCGAACGAAAAAATCGTCACATAGTTGAAATCGGCTTAACTCTTCTTGCTCGATCTCACCTACCAAATACATATTGGCCCGATGCTTTCCTCACATATGTTTATCTTATTAATCGCCTTCCCGCCAAAGTTTTACATCATTTAACGCCTTTTTACATGCTCCATAAAAAGGTTCCCAAATATTCACATCTTAAAATTTTTGGCTCTACATGTTTTCCTTTACTTAGAACCCTATGAAACTCACAAACTTTCTTTCCGTAGTAAAGAATGCATTTTTATAGGCTATGCGAGTCAACAACGTGGGTATAGGTGCCTTGACTACAACACTGGCTGTGTATTTGTGTCCCGAAATGTCATTTTCAAACAAGAATTTCCTGCTGCACGTGATGAAGTCTTCTCTTCTCCTGCCTCACAGAGTACGGTCTCTTCAGGTATGTCTCTTCCTTTGTTCTCATTTTCACCATTGACAAGCCAAATTTCTCCCAATCCTGAAACCAATTTCACTACCCCCTACTCCGAAATTCCAGATACTTCTCCTAGCTTTCCCCTTTCGGACCATCCACTAGAAAATCCACTGATTCCCCAATCGATCCCCTTATTACGGCTTCATTTCCTACCTCCATCCCGTCGATCTCTACACTGTCAAACAGCCAAGACGTTAACCCCCATCGTGTCACAACCAGCTCCATGACGTAATTCCAAACCCAAACTTTTTCCAGATTTCATCTCTCAATACTCCACTCGGCATCCCCTGCAAGTTCTTTCCACGATAGTCACCGACGCTGAGCCCTCCACCTACACCCAAGCTGCCTCTTCTCCTCAATGGTGTGTTGTGATGGGCTCTGAGTTTGACGCATTAATGGAGAATGGAACTTGGTCCCTCTGCCCTCGTCCACTCGGTAAGCATGTTGTTAGGAATAAATGGGTATTTAAAATCAAAAGGCTCTCTGATGGTCATATTGAGCGCTATAAAGTGCATCTAGTTGCCTAGGGGTTTGATCAACAATATGGCATTGACTATGTCGAAACGTTTTCACCCGTAGTGAAACACACAACCGTCTAAATGGTTCTTGCTTTAGCTGTCTCTTTTAACTGGAATATACGCCAGTTAGATATTTCAAATGCTTTTTTGCATGGGTTTTTGGATGAAGAAGTATTTATGGAGCAACCTCAAGGGTTTGTTGATGAGAATTACCCAGATTATGTGTGCCGTTTGCACAAGTCTTTGTACGGCCTCAAACAAGCACAGTCTCTGTTGGAATATGGTTTTATTGAGTCCAGTGCTGATTACTCACTTTTTATATATGCTACTGATTCAGTAAAATGATATGTGTTGGTTTACGTTGATGACATCCTCGTCACTGGTTCCAGCACGGATGCTATTGATTCATTTATTTTATCTCTCAAGGATTCATTTCTTGTTAAAGATTTGGGTGAGCTAAGTTTCTTTCTAGGTGTCCAAGCCAGCCGTGATCAACATGGGATTCATCTACGTCAAACCCATTATATTACTGATCTGCTTGACAGCACCAAAATGGTGGGTGCTAAACCTCTCAACTGTCCATCAACCTCTGGACCGAAACTTTCTTCCAACGAAGGTGAGCTCTGATCTAACCCTACTGAATATAGCCGTGTAGTTGGGGCTCTTCAATATTGTACAATTTCGCGTCCCGACATTGCATATGTTGTCAATCAATTGTGCCAATTTATGCACAATCCTTGTGAGCCCCATTGGATTGCAGTCAAAAGAGTGCTTTGCTACCTTAAGGGTAGTATTGATTATGGCCTTTAGTTTTCATCGGGTGCTATAAACTTACAAGCTTACTGTGACTCCAATTGGGTTGGCAATCCGGATGATCATCATAGCACAACCGGGTATGGCATATTCCTTGGTCAAAATCTCATCACCTAGACAGCCAAGAAGCAACCCATCGTATCCAAGAGTAGCACAGAAGCTAAATACCGCAGTTTGGCCATTGCAACTGTAGAACTATACTGGATTCATATGCTTATGAAGGAACCTAGTGTGCTCCTACCTTCCACTCCAACTATTTGGTGTGAAAACATTGGAGCTATTGCTTTAGCCTCAAATCTGGTCTTTCATGCTCGCACAAAACATGTCGAAGTCGACTATCACTTCATCCGGAAAAAAGTACTCAACAAAGACATTCAAGTAAAGTATATTTCTACCCAAGATCAGATTGCCGATATTTTCACCAAGGGCCATACAGCCTCTCGGTTTAATTTCCTACGGTCCAAACTAATGGTGATTTTAATCCCCATCACTTTGAGAGGGGGTGTTAGACCAATCAACTCTGGACATTCCACACTTGAAGCCGATGATCATGGACTTTCCAAACTTGTAGCTGCAGATCAATCTTCTCCAGAACCAACGTGATCAATACCTCCCTGATTTTCCTCTTTCCCTTGTATCATGCTAGAAGTCTTATTTCCATCCTGTATATTTCTATATTTATTCTTGTAAAGCTGTAATATCTCCTTTCGATATTTACTTGTGTAAAACCATAACGTATACTGCACTATTTAAATCAGAATGAAGTTGTAATAGAGACTAAGTTGGTCTCTCTGTTTTTCACCATTTCTATTAAGTGTATAAAGTTCTTACACTAAACCCATTGATCCAATGAGACGGGCGTATTAAACGGCTTCCCCCTGAATTGCTTTCCATCCTTCGAAAAAGGGGACCCCACTACTACAACAAAGGTATAATTTGTTTATGCTTTTTATAGGTAAACGTCTTGGATATGGTCTGAGATACATGCTAAATCACATCTTTGTGTCTGATCCCAACAATACTTCTTCGTTGGTGTAACGCCCCAATAGAATATCCAAACCACATAACCTATACTCCAAAAGAACTAGTCAATGATACAATTGGAGCCCCATTAAAACCTTATAAAGGACATGAGGACATCCGATAAAATTAAAACGATACAGAGAAGATTATCATGGCCCCTGCACAAGGATGAAACACCCAAATCAAGAGGGATTTTTTGATTCTAGGCAGAATAATAACCCGGATCCTCTTGTCGCGGCTCCAACCCAATTCTTCCAATCAATGATTAGTGGCCAATTTATAGCACCTAGAGCTCCACAAATTGGTTGTACCTCGGAACAGTTTTCCCACCAGCACCCCCTACTTTCAACGGCAGATTGAATTCCATGCATGTTAAAAGCTGGATTGAACGTATGGAGCAGATTTTTGAATCGCTCTACCTGCACATATGATCAGAAGGTGAAATATGCCACTTACCACGCGATTGACATGGAAAACCAGTAGTGGAAGTCGACATAGGCGTTGATACAATTGGAGTTAGGGGAAGCGGTCTCCATTTCTTGGGAACATTTCAAGAGAACCTTTCTGGACCACTTTTTCCCATAGACCCTTTGAGAATCGAGAGCTCGCCAATTTATGGACCTCACTCAAGGAACATTGACAATAGCACATTATGCTATGAGATTCATGGAGCTGTCTCGTTTCGCCAGTTACTTGATTCCAGATGAGGAAAAGAAAGTTGAGAAGTTCGAGCGTGGCTTAGATCACATGATTAGGGATCAAGTACATACTCTAAGGATTCGGAGTCTCACAGAGCTGGTCACCCGAGCTATTATTACTGAAGAGGATATTCAAGAGAATATTGACTACAACAACCGAAGGAAGTGCCAGCAACAGCAATAGCAACTCCAATTAGCATCGCATAAGGACATGAGGCCTCACAGCAAGAACCATTAAGGGCAACCCCCAGCAAGATAAACTTACCCCACATGCCCAACATGTGGGAAAAGACATATGGGAAAGTGTTTGTATGGTCAGAATGTGTGTTTCAAGTGCAGGAAGTCGAAACATCATGCTCGGGACTTCCCAATAAAGAGACCCGAGGAACTAGGAAGGAGTAGAGGATAAAAGATCACAGCTACAGCAAGAGTATATTCTCTCATTGCTAATGACGCTGCAGTGTCAAATAATAATGTCACAAGTACCTTTCCGTATCCTAAGTTTAGATATGTATATAGTACGATGCATAAATCATATGATATTGATAGCTCTAAGTCATTATGAAAAAGTGTATGAGAATTTAAAAAAAATGTAATGATAAAATAAAGTGAGTTGAGGATAATTTGGTATCCAAACGGCGCTGCACGTCTTCTAGTCTACCGCAGGCCCTCTACTCTCATAAATATTTGCACGTCCTCAAGGTCAAAAGGAACTTTTTAAGTTCCGTAAAGCTGGTTACCCTACAATAGAGTAACTTTTGAAATGATATTACGTTTATGCCCTTGTTTTATATAGGTCAGTGAGTTAAAACTCTTTTCCGTCACTTGCCCTTTCATATGTGCTATCCCACTTAGTCGAATGGGAGCATCTGATAAACTGCTATGGGGCTTGACTAAGGATGGTAAGTATTCAGTTAGAAGTGCCTACCATGCTGAAGTTCAGAGATATAAAGAGATACAAGGACAAGCTTCAAGTACTAAAAGAGAGGGGGAGAGATGGAAGAGTGTTTGGACACTGCAGGTGCCAGGGAAATGGAAGCATATGATTTGGAGGGCTCTTCATAATATTTTGCCTACTAAGTTGAACCTGTGTCAAAAGAGAGTGCTGGAGGTATCAAAATGCCCAGTCTGTCTTCAAGAAGAGGAAGATGTAGTTCATGCTTTATGGTCCTGTCCTGCCTCAGCTGATGTGTGGGCAGAAGAGGGTAGTCCAGTGCAGAAATGGAACTCGAATGGAAGTGATTTTGAAAGGATGAGAATGGTTAGGGACCTGCCTCAAACAGAAGTAGAAAGGATGGTGGCTATAATGCACTCGATATGGACTAGAAGGAACACTTGGGTGTTTGAAAATAAATTCTGCAGTCCTACCAGTGTTATGAAAAGAGCTCTGGTTAGTCTGGAGGACTTCCATCAAGTGCAGCTTGTTGGTAAATCAGGTGAGAAGAATATGGAACAAGTTAAAAAAGTAAAGGCTTGGCAGAAACCTGAGGAACCATATGTCAAAGTAAATTTTGATGCAGCTGTAGAGCAAAAAGAAAAAAGAGTGGGAATAGGGATGGTAATGAGGGATCCTAGAGGGGAGGTGCTTTTATCCTTAAGTGCAAAAATTATGCATGTTGATACTCCATTTATGGCTGAATGTAAAGCTCTTGAAAGAGCTTTGGATCTTTGTAAGGAGTTAGGCATATATTATGTATGGTTTGAAGGGGATGCACTGCAAGTTATTGAAAGAGTGAATAGGGAAGAAGAGGATGAAGCGTGGGAGGGCCAAGTAGTGAGGGATCTGCAGAAAGTATTTTGTAGCTGCAAAGGGTGGAAACTGAGCTTTGTTCACAGGGAATGTAACCAAGTGGCACATAGTCTTGCTAAGATAGGGTTGAATGTAGAAGAGGAAAAGGTGTGGATGGAATGTGTCCCACCTGAATGTAATCAGAAAGTTATAGATGAAAAATACTGTAATCATATGAATCATCAATGATATGAATACAAACAGAGGTTTATTTCAAAAAAAAAAAAGTTGAGATTTGCTTTTACAAAGATTCAGCCTTATTACAAATTTGCCCTTATTTTCCTTTCACGTGAAAGAGCATCCTTATTGGAGATTGGGGAATTTAATTAATAGAATTTAAAAATACACCTTATTAGATTATCTAACTTTAAAAAAAATTGGTTTGCTACAGTAAATTTAAGGGCACCGATCATATTTAGTTGATACTGTAGCATGACCAAATGAATAAAAAACTATTTATTTCTGGGTCTGGACACCCTGTGTCTTGTGTTCTTCTTTTGCATTTTCTTTCTGCCCAAACTTTTTTTTTCTGTTGAAACTCTTCTCTATTATCTCTTAACTGAAACTCCTCCTCTTCCTCTCCATTTTCCTTCTACCCAAAACTCCTCTTCTCTTCCTCTCTATTTTCTTGTCCTCATGTCTTTCATACTCACTGGATAAGATTTTCTTTGCACGAAAATGAGAAAAAAAATAGAAAGTCTGAGTTCTACCAAGATCTGGGTCGCAACACCAGTCCTTCATTGCAGCAACTTGTGTTTCGTCCTGATAGGAAAAGCTTTTTGCAGTTGATCCAATCAATCTAATCCAAACTACCGAGAAGAAAATGAATTTCGTAAGTAATTCCCGAAGCCACTATTCATAGCCTTCTTCTTCTATTCATTTTTTAAGATTTATTCGATGATTCTTTGAGTTTTGATGTTTTGAGACTAACGCTGAAATTTTTTTAGCATCCTGATTCCTGATATTAAGTCAATATGTAGTTTTCCATTTTGATGTATAGCAGTAATTCATCCTTGCGACTGTGTTTTATTGTGTTTTTTGGTTTGTAACTTAATGTATTTGTGTTGGGTAGAAATATTAAACTGATTGTATGTGTGGGCAGTTTGGTTCCAATTAATAGAAAACATTTGAAAAGAATATTATTAAATTTATAATATTTTATTATTATTTTGACTAATAGATAGATAATCTAATGTGAAAATAAATTTTGAGTAAAATAATCAAATACAAAATTATCTCATATTATGTAAATTTTATATTTACATTTGCATAATCCAACGGAGATTTTCTAACTTTTTATTTTTATTTTATTTTATTTTTATGTTTTTATGTTAAAAAATGCCATTTCTTAACCGTACTGTAAATCTAATACTAGAAGTAGACTTTTTAATTAGGGGTGAATTCGGTCCGGTCCGGTCGGTCCGAGGGGGGTATAATGGACCGGACTGGACCTATTCGGTCCAGGGACTTATCACCCTGGATCGGACCGAAATAGATTCGGTCTGGTCCGGTCCGGTCCCAATCCGTTTTACTTTTTCGGCCCACTACACATTTTGTCCAATTTTCAGTCCAAAATTACTATTAAAAAAAAAAGATCTTGAAGGGAAAATAAAAATATTCAAGATTATCAATTTAATTATTTTAGTACAGCACTCCAAAAAACATTAAATATTCTAATTAATTTTTCTTGGCCATATTATGCTATTACAAAGGGAAAAGTGTGGCTCTCGTCAACAGCACTGCTGAGCATATAAATATTTTGTCCTATTTTGCAGCAAACAAAGAAAGCTACTCTCTGTTTAGAAGAGTTAAAAAATATATAATAGCAAAATATTCCAATTGAAAAAGCGTTAAAGCACCCGTTGGCAATGGCAATGGAAATGGAGAAGCTAGGCATTTCTTATCTACAACAAACATGAATTGGATTCAAAGGTGGAAAGGAATAAATGCAAAGAAAATGAATAATAAAAACAGGGTTGGGGAGGAGTTCTATATACATAATGTTCTGCAAGCATTTGAAATCATAATAACAGAAGGATATGAATTTTTTGTTCCAGTTACCCTGCTGCTCGTGTTTCTGCTTCATCGAGGCCAAGAAGAGCAACAAACATGAGGAGAAGGAAGGAAAGAGTACTGATTCATAGATGTAAGCACTCCAGCAATTCTAGCAAAAATAATGGAAGAAATACTGTCATTTGCTTACTGTTCCTTCATCCTTTATCTTCACATGATTCCTTACTCCAAAGGCCCATATATTAAGTCATGTTAGACTACTGATTGCCTTCCCACTCCAAGTTTCTCTAATTCCATCCATTCCAAAGTAATCCAAACTACTTAATAATAATAAAAATAGAAATAAAGAAATAAAAAACAATCCCTAATCAATAAAATACCTCATAAGTAATAAGTTATAACTAATATAACTTATATGAAAGTTATCATCCTAGTCCTAGAAGCATATATTCAAAAGTCTGAATTAGAAAAAGAAAAAAGAAAGAAAAAAAAATACAAGTAAAAATTACATAATAATACCCAGCTGTCAGCCTGTCACTTTCTTAGGCTCTTACCCTTTCATATTTACTGATTTACATCAATACAAAACACAAATATATATATATGAACACATCTAAACAAGCAACCAAATGAAGTTTCTTCCCTACTACAAGTTTACAACCTACTGCTACAAAATAACAATAACAAAACACATAATAAACCATAGCCACAAAAAATCTGCCTACAGGATTCCTCCAATGTTGCTGCTACTTCCCTAATCCCTGCTACTGCCACAAAGCTGCTGCTACTTAGTTCTTGCTACTGATACTCATGCACTGCAGTTTGCACATGCCACTTATAGTGAGAGTTTGAGCAATTATGTTATGAGTTATGACTCTATGAGCAACCAAAATATGTTACTGATTAGTGATTTTAAAACCCTTAAAAGAAGTAAAAAATAATTATAATAATCAGATATGAGACATTATGTTAGCAAAAAGCATAGATATTTACATGATGAGCTTTCAAGTTGCTTTCAAAAATAGAATTCAAACTAATGATTTAGGTGTCCAATAGTACTAGACCCATGTGATTTCAACTTATAAATGTTGTGTTCTTGGTTATTGTTTGGAGATTGGAGTTACTAAGGACTAAAGCAGGGCTGATCAGATTTGAGTGATTATAAGCAGGGCTGATCAGATTTGAGTTATTGAGTGATTTGAGTGTCCAAAACTTGAGTGATTATCAATTTAATGATTTAAAGTATAAAAATGGTCTAGGCATTATAAGCATGTAGACTGAAATTCGCTTTGAACTCGATTTAAGTGGTTTTGAGATAAACATGAAACATGCATGACTAATGTGACTAAATGGAGTAATGACACAAAAGTTACCAAATGAGTGATTTATGTGTTGCAAACATACATCAATTGATAGATGTATTCTCACTTCATTACTGGAAGTCTAGAACAATGAAAAAAATACGCACCATAAACCAAAAACAGCCAACAATCCTCTAATTAATTTATTGATGCAGGTTTTACTGTTTTAGCATGCATATATATATATATATTGCATTTTCAATGTCATTAATATATAGATCCACATCTTAAGCATATAATTAATTTCATGATGCATTTGATACATGGCATATTACAGCAACATCAGCCACTTTATTGCAAAAACAATTAAACATACAATCAATTTTAAAATATAGACATTAAAAAATATATCTATGGCAAATGGCCCACATAAACAAACAAATTAATAAAAACCATAACCAACAATCTTTTCACCTGTTTAGTCTTTAATTAGCATTGAAATTAAGAGCCGGTATGCATTGAATTTGATGCCTCCACAGAATCAGCAAACTCCCCTAAAATTTTAAAACAAAACAAGTTAAATAGCCTTACACAACATATATTATAAAACATTATAAACAACAAAATAAATGCATTACATACCTATATCCAACTGTTTCTCAAATTCCTCCACTTCATCCATTAAAGTCCTAAGACTTATTGGAGTAGAAGAAGAACGAAGCCAATTTTGTGCACATATGAGACCCTCAACACTCATAGGATTTAAACTACTTCTGAAAGGGTCAAGCACATGATCAGCAGTGCTAAAAGTAGATTCAGAGGCCACAGTAGATACCGGTATTGCAAGTACATCGCGTGCAACCTTTGAAAGTATACGATACCTAACTGAATTCACCTTCCACCAATTTAGAATGTTAAAATTATCATTTTGATCCTCACATCTTTCAGTTAGATATCTATCAACCTCTGATCTACTTTCTAAACTGTCCTCTGACTGTAACTGTTGCTTAAATTGTGCCATCAATTGTGCCTTTCTACTCTCATTCTTGTCAGCTGAATGACCTACATCTTCATGTGGGGAACTTGTGCGCTGAGGAGAACTCCCTTCTTCATTTTCCCTGTATGCCCATAAATGCGGATAAATGCATTTCTCACCCTCCAACTGAAATCAATTTTTTTTGTAGGATCATGTGCATACATTTGTCCCAAACCAAAATCAAGATATCACATCTTGAACCTAGGATCAAGAAGAACCCCAACATACAGCAACATATTCTGATTTTCCAAATTGTCCCAATACTTTTCAAACTTTTTCAACATATTTGTGGCCATTAATCCCACCACAAGGCTTTGTTCTTCACACTCCATGTTAATAGTATCTTTAATAGCAACCAACTCTGGGAAAAAAATATTGCAAGTTACGTATTCACCCCCCGAGAAGCGTAACGTTGCATCATGAAATAATTGAAGAAACCTCACAAATAAACCAACCTTCTCCCAATCGGATGCATTGGGAGTCCCTAACTTCCTTGACTTTCTTCTACTCACCACATGATCCACATCATCATCAACATCGTCGTCATCATCATCTTGAATACTACCAAGAAAACACGGATCTTCTTCCTCCAATCTCTCAAAAGCCTTTCTAAATGTTGAAGCCCTCTCCAACATAAGATAGGTAGAGTTCCACCTAGTTGGTACATCTAAGCAAACATGGGTTTTGCTTTGAATATCTTCCAAACCCACACATTTCTTAAATATTGCCCACCTTTGAGGAGAGGATTTAACATATTTTACAACACCTCTCACCTTCACAATAGAGTCATACTCTTTCAACCCTTCACGAACGATTAAATTCAAACTATGTGCACAACATCGCACATGTAAAAATTCATGTTCCAAAATCGTCTCTCTCCTATACTTGGTTTTTTTTTTCAAAAAAGAAACAGCCCCATTATTAGAACTTGCATTATCAAGAGTGATTGCAAGTATTTTTGGTCGCCCCAAATCATGCAAACACATCTCTATACCCTTACCAAGGGTATCACCCTTGTGATTTTCTACCAAAGAAAATGATAGAATCCTCTTGTGTAATTTCCACTCATCATCAATAAAGTGTGCTGTCAAACACATATAGTTTAGGTTCTGCACGGATGTCCATGTATCCGTGGTCAGCGAAATTCGCTGCCCTCGAATCGCATTTTTCAACTTTTGTTTTTCTTTCAAAAACAAAGCAAAGCAGTCCTTGGCAACCGTAATACGGGATGGAATAGTTGCCCACTTAGGACACACCACAAGCATAAACTTCCTGAAACCCTCCCCTTCATCATGCCTAAAAGGCAACTCATCAAGAATAATCATCTCTGCTAAGGCTTGTCGGCAAGCCTCAATAGAAAATGAAATGGGCACAAGTGCCCCACTACTACTTCCTCCCTGTTCCTTCCAACCTAGAGTCGTCTGGGCATTATCCGTCTTGCGCAACGGACATTTTTTACATTGGTGCTCAATGTGATACTTCATTGATTTCGTACCGTTGGTCTTCGTATCACATGCATATGAAGCACCACAATAATTGCAAGCAGCCCTAGGTTTAGTGGGATCACCTTTTGGTATTTTTGTAAAGTGATCCCAAACCATTGACCTAACTCTACCACGTTGTGACCCACCAACCGATGGAATACTTACATTGGATGGTTGTGGAGGTGGAGGTGGAGGAATGTCTTGTGTTGACTCTTGAGCCTCATTTGTAGAAGACTCCATCTACAAAGTTACAGCAACAGTATAAAGTTACAGAAACAGAAACAGAGTTACAGAGTTACAGAAATAGAAACAGAGAAACAGAAACAGAATCATAAACAGAAAATGGAAAATGAAAACAGAAACAGAAAAGTCTGAATCAGAAACAGAAAATGGAAAAATAAAACAGAAATAGAAACAGAATCAGAAACAGAAAATGGAAAAATAAAACAGAAATAGAAATAGAAACAGAAACAGAAACAGAAACAGAAACAGAATCAGAAACAGAAAATGGAAAATTAAAACAGAAACAGAAACAGAAACAGAAACAGAAAATGGAAAATTAAAACAGAAACAGAAATAGAAACAGAATCAGAAAATGGAAAATTAACACAGAAATAGAAACAGAAACAGAATCAGAAACAGAAAATTGAAAATTAAAACAGAAACAGAAACAGAAACAGAATCAGAAACAGAAAATGAAAAATTAACACAGAAATAGAAACAGAAACAGAATCAGAAACAGAAACAGAAAATGGAAAATTAAAACAGAAACAGAATCAGAAACAGAAAATGGAAAATTAAAACAGAAACAGAAACAGAATCAGAAACAGAAAATGGAAAATTAAAACAGAAACAGAAACAGAATCAGAAACAGAAACAGAAAATGGAAAATTAAAACAGATAGTATTACATGCTACAACAACTATGGGAAATGTTAGTTTAGATTCTTAAGATATTCAATTTGATTAGTTTCATTTTTTTTCTTAGTATTTTTAACTGAAAATGATAGCAATGATACATGATTTTAAACAAGTGAAGGAAGAATGAGACGTATGGATAGAAATTGCAAAGAATGTGATATTCCTAATTCATATGGATGCCATCAATTACATGAATGGCAGGGGATTGTAATGTTCTTAGTTATTTGCTTTAACTGTAATATTATTTTCCATAAAAGTAAAAATAAAAAGATCTATTTCTTCTTCTTCTTATGATCATGACAGAACCAGTATTGGGATCGAAACAGTAATTGTTCTAGAGAGAATGATCGATTTTATGACCATGATCATGTAGGTGGTCATGACAGAGTAAGTTGGGACCCTTTCCTTACTGGAGATAGAGATCAAGGCAGGGATATGGTGAATAATGGCCAAGAACACAGCAGTAACCATGAATTAAGGGGATTGAGAAAGAGACCAAGATTTGGATCTGGAAAGGGAGTGGGACTGAACCAATGCTCATGATAAAATTTTCAGCAATGCATATATATATGGATCCATAATCAAAGAGACAGAATGGGTATAATCAATCCTTTTTTAATTTAATTCGTCGCTGTTATCCAAGTTCAAGATCAAGGGAATTGATTCATAGTGTGCATTATTTTTCATCTGTAAAGTCAAAATCTTGGCATTATTTTTTGTTTTAATCAATGTTTTATGGATGCGCTCAGGACGTGTTTTATCATGTTTTCTGTACAAATATCACTTAACCAGAGAAAGAAAAAGAAAAAGGCAACTACTTGTACAAAGTACAAACGGGCTATTATCCCAAGCCAATGCGCATTCAAGCTAGAATGTACAAAGTACAAACAGGCTATTTTTTTTTTTTTGGAACACTAAGTTACTAAGTTCTAACTATTTTACACAGTCTTGATGTGTAAAATAATCCCTTCGATTCTCGGGAAAACGAACTCAAAAACAGAAACAAACAAGACTAGGGGCTTAATAATGTGCCCTCGAACACACAGAGAGAGAGAGAGAGAGAGAGAGAGAGAGTATCGAAGAGGAGAAAGACCAAAAATTTCTGGTGCGACTTGCGAGTCAAACACGGCGGGGCAAGGCGGCACGGGTGGTCGATCGTTCGGAACCTAGGGTTTCCGTTTCGAGTGGGGCTCGGGAGGGGATGAGAAGAAAATAAACAAAGGGGAAAGTGATTCACCGCGGGGGGGGGGGGGGTTATTAGGGGTACAAAACGGCACCGTTTGGTGCCAAATGAACCCAAACGGCGCCGTTTTAGGGGCTTAATAGTGAAAAAAAAAAAAAAATGAAAGGGCCAGAACGGCACCGTTTGGTGCAAAAATTGACCCAAACGGCGCCGTGTATTAATAGTAAGACTTACTATGTATTATACATATATATAATATTAATTATATTATGCTATAATATATTAACTCTTATAATATATTATTATATACTAAATTACTAATACTATATATTATTAATTATACTATAATATATTTATAATATATTATAGCATTGATAATTAATAATTTGATATAAATACATTATTATAGACTATAGTTATAAAATTATAATACATATTATAAAATTATAAATATATAAAATTTATAATCTTATAATTTATAATACATAATATAAAATTATAAATATATTATAATTTATATCCTAAGTTCCTAACTCTTAATACTTAATAGTATTAGTAATACATTAAAAAATATAATAATACTTTATACTAAAATATATAATTAATTAAGTTATAGACTTATAGTGATTACTTAGTATAATTAGTATAACTATATAATAGTATTAGTATTATTACTATTAGTAATATTAGTTATAGTGTATTAGTGATTCAATTTAAGTATAACTATAAGTATAAGTTGTATAACTATAGTCTATACTCTGTATTAAACTATTAGTATTTATTTTATTATTATACCATATTAGACTCTAGATTATTAGTATTAGTAATTTAGTATAAATATTTGTATTAGTATAAAATTATACATATATTGTAATTTATACCATAGGTCCATGGGTCCATAACGCTTAAGACTTAATAGTATTACTAATTAATAGTAAATACATTAATGAATATAACAAATTAACAATACTTTAATACTAAATATATATAGTTATAGACTTATAGTGATTACTTACTATAATTAGTATAGTTATACTAATATTAGACTATCATTACTATATTATATTTAGTATAGTATATTAGTAATTACTTAATGGCGAGTTAGTGATATAAATTATAATTAGGTTAGATGAAAATTATAGTTATAGTATAGTTATAGGTTAGACTATTAGTAATTTAGTAATATATAGTATAGTTATAATTATAAACTTTATATATATTAGACTATTAGTAATATTATTTATAGACTACCCACTTAGTTTTTAGTATATGTTATAAGTTATAAGTTTATAACTATAGTCCATATTAGTATAAGTATAAGTTTAAGTTATATAACTATACTCTATATTAGACTATTAGTATTTACTATTTATGTTATTTTTATACCATATTACAGTCTAGACTCTAATATTAATTTAATCTATTAGTATTAGTAATTTAGTATAAATATTAGTATTAGTATAAAATTCTAAATAATAGCATAAGTATTAGTTAATAATTACTTAATGGTGAGTTAGTGATAGAATTAGGTTAGATAAAAATTATATAATTAATTATTATATAATCAATATATTATATATAAATTTAAAAAAAAAAAATCATTCGGTCCGGTCCGGGGTGAAAAACCCCTGGACCGTGGACTGGACTGAATGATTTCGGTCCAGTGATATTAAGACCGAGACCGACCGGGACCAGGTCCGGTCCGGTCCAAAATGGCCGGTCCAGTCGGTTTTTCCGGTCCGGACCGGCCGACTTTCACCCCTATTTTTAAGTACCATTATGACGTTATTGCCCTTGCTTTTGTATCTATGACATTGTAATCAATCTGATATATTTATCTTACTATGGACTTACTTTTATGAGTTTAGTACTTCTATTATGCTGGTTTTAAGTAGACAATTTTAACTCGGAAACTTAAATTATAGAGATAGTAGTTATGGAAATAAAACTATATAAAGTTTTCCAATAAGAATTACATTAATAACTCTTAAGAGATTAATTTTATTGAACACTTTAAATTGTTTAAGCCTATTATATAAATTTTTCCTCTGTTTACCTTAATAATTTTAATTTGATTTCCTACTAAGCTATAATTTGAAAGTGTAGATATGTTGCTAGAATTTAAATAATATTAATATTTATTAAGTTTAGATAAAACTGATTAATTATTAATGTTATCTCCCTTGTTAGGTATTTAATTAAATAAAACATTATTACATGTCTTTCTAGAAAGTTAGTGACATATGATACTTTATATAAATAATGATCTTCGAGGCGAGACCTAGGAATTAGTGATACGAGGTAAGTAATTTGATTACGAGTTAAGATCATCACATTTCAGTTTAAATAAAGTATTATTAAAGACAATTCTTGAAAGCCAATGTTTATGTATCCCGCATATTATAATTATGCAAATATGTCATCCAACATAGCATACGATCATGTCATTCTGAATCATGTTTAGATTCTAAAACTAGAATTATGTATGTATTATGTCATGCATCTCACATCGCATAAGACACTTAAGCTATCTTAAGTTCAAGTACAAAATAAGATCAAAACAATTTAATTCAGATGGTTATTCAATTGCATGGTACCAATGCAGTTTCAGGGTGGATGTGCAAGCCACAGACTCAAACGTGGTCCACTATAGTATACCAGAATACTATCAGTGACTCCCATTGTTGCAGTGGGACATGGAGTCGGCGCACAACTTTGCACACAGGGTTAAGTGCATTGGCGAGTCAGATCAGTCAGAAAAATCAGTCATGCATAGCATAAGCATGAGCATGAACAGTCATGATTTAAGCTCTCAACATGAAAAATTTATGAAAAATTCTTATATTTATTACTTTTACCTTGTGATGGATTTCTTACTGAGTTTTAAACTCATTTTAGTTTATTTCATTTTTTTTTTATACCACCCAAGTCAAGATGATGGTGAATATGAGCAGACAGGTCAAGCTTAGATAAATAAGTTGATTGAATTCCAGACCTCTTAGAATAAACTATTTTATGACATTAAATTTTATTTAGTCGTTTCATTTAATGTTATTTGGAGACAAGTATTTAGTAAATATTTCTTTAATGAAATACACGTTTATTTTATTAAATATCATATCTCTTGCCGGGTTTATTTTATGAAAAACACGTGACAATCATAACCTTAGGAAAAGGGCTGTTACAGTTGCTTTGCATCTTTTGTCTTCTTAGCTAAACCTAGACAACACCAATCAATTGTCTTTTACATCACACAAACTAATGGTAACAATTATGATGTTTTCTCCTCAGTTAAATTTGGTAGTGTCCCCTAATCTTCTTATGAAGAAATACAATTTATTTATTAACTTTTCACTGAAAAATACAATTTGGCTTTTCCACTAGTGGTAAGGGGAAAAAAAGAAGACAAATCAGCCCAAAGAAGAGGCAGCAATTACCCATTTTCTCATGTTATTTGCAAAGGGGTTAGAAATTCCATTGAGACGGGCGCGTATTAAACGGCTACTCCCATTTATTCATTTGTGAGAAGGAATCATGACTGAGTGAGATCATAAACAGACAGTTACCTATTTGTCAAATCTCTTAGAATATTAACCTTTTCTTATCTTCCATGTTGACATCACATTGGCATCATAACGACAAACGTGGACACAGCAGCTCACAAATTAGAGACCCCCCCAAAAAAAAGGAAAGAAAAGCTATAAAAGCATGCACCTTTTATAACACCACGAACTATTCGGCTCTCACCGTTTTATTTGCCTTTCTATAATTTACTAATAGATTGTTCTGTTACCCAATGCACGTAATATATATAGAAGTTGTTATCATCATGGAGGAAATTCATTGAAGATTTTAACTGAGTGTAATTTTTTTTTTTCCTTTTTAAAGCTTTTTTTAAGAAAATGTTTCTCCCACAGAGAGAAGCGAATCTACTAATTCTCTTTTCTTTTCTGCTTTTTCTATTTAATGGTTAAGAAAGTATTTTTTAATCTATTTGTTATTTTAAAAAAAATATTTAAATAGATTTAAAAAATATTAAAAAATAAAAGTACAATTTTACATTCTTAGTACAATGCAAGTTCACCTTTTTTGATGGTCATTGTCTGTTTGGGCATTGGTAGCTACACATCATCTTACACCACACCACACACATTTTAATTTTTTTTTTTTGTTTGTTTATCCCTAATAAACTAATTGATTTCTTCTACTCATTGCTCATATACAACATAATTGCTAAGTAGAAAAAATAAAAAGATAAAAAATTATGTATAATGTATAGTATAGAAATGATAAATAGAATTACTTTTTTTTAGGATGGCGCTATAGTCACCAACAAATTCTATTGACAATTTGTCCCAACAAGGAAATTTGGCCTTTTTTTTTTAATTTTTTTTCAAACATATTTTTATATCCTTAGATTTAAAAAGAAAAATTACAACATTATTAAATAATACTTTCTTAATGTAAAAAAAAGTTTCGAAACCCATTGTCGAGAAATATCATTCGGACACAAGTATTTTCCTTCTTTGTATGAACCCTCTTTCTACGGGGCCACCTTGTTGTGACCCCTCTTTCTGACTACTCGACGTAGACAATAGACATAGCTGCCACACTAGTTTATAGTGATTTAAAA
The DNA here is from genome assembly GCA_011037825.1 of Carya cathayensis. Classification (NCBI taxonomy): domain Eukaryota; kingdom Viridiplantae; phylum Streptophyta; class Magnoliopsida; order Fagales; family Juglandaceae; genus Carya; species Carya cathayensis. Next base: position 50,546 of record QGSO01000775.1, on the reverse strand, counting down.
TTAAAACAAAAAACAAAGCGAACGGCCAAACTGAATTCTCTCTCTCTCCTTCAAAATCACCTGCCAACCAAACCGAGTTTTCTCTTGTGGCTGAAATCACCTGCCTCCTCCTCTCTATCCCCGACCTACCAAAACCAGGTGCGGTCCATTCCATTTTTTTTTTTATTTTTCATTTGATCATCTTCTTCTTCTTCCAATAGTTGTGCAAAATCTTAAGGACAACGAGAGAGAGAGAAGCAGAGGCGACCACGGGATTGATGAGAAGAATTCCTCCAAAGCACAACATCTCTTTTTCCTTGTCTTATTTGTAATTCCATCTCCATCTCCATGGGGGCTTTCGGTTGAGAATGTGGAGGACGAAGAATGGTCTATTTTTCTAGCAAAGCTTCTCAGCAAGATTGTGGGTCTATTTTTCTAGGCTTATTGGGCTCCCGATAGCTTGTTCATTTCCAATGTATATCAACATGATTGATACCATATTACTTGAAGCTTATGATGGAGTTATTAAACCATACTCTCTGCTCTGCAACTAGACTCTTTTTGCTTTAGTAGGTGACGGTTGGATTTAGAAGGGGTTTTGAATTTAGAGAGCTGTGGCAGCTAAGATTTGCTTGGACGGAATTTGCTTCTGGTTTGACATTTAGAAAGGGGTTTCAAAAGATGAGAGAACGAATTTTAGAAGAGAACAACTTTAGAATTTTAGATGGGAGGGGTTTCAGAAGGACGAATTTCAGAATGTTTATATTTGTGTCATTGAGGCTTATTGTAACTGTTATAATATACTATGTCATGTCATTAATTATCTATTACACATTTATCTGTTATACAATCCCATGTCACCTATTACTATTACATAATAATTTGTTACACATTTATCTAATACATAAATGCCATATCACTATCAAATGCCACAAATGATGTCATCTATTACATATTTTATATGTAATATGCTACGAATGACATGTCATCTATCACATAAGTATGTCTTGAGTTAATTAATGACACAAACTCCAGTTGTGCAATCACCTGGTTCGTGAAGGAACAGGACATCACAAAACTAGGGTGCCCTGTGGCACAACCCAAGTTCATGAGCCGACTCTCGACCAAAACAATAACACCCGAGTTGGTCTCAGGGAATACCCACCTGTCTGTTTGAGGCTTGATCGTGATGCGCTTCACGCCTGGGTAGTTATCAAGCCCAAGCATGTTAATCTCATTGTCAAAGTGGCCAATGTTACAGACAATGGCATTGTTCTTCATCTTCTTCATGTCACTCACCATGATGATGTCCTTGTTACCAGTGGTGGTAACGAAGACAACATCCTCAAGGGTCAGGACATGAATGCCTTCCATGAGGGCCTGAAGAGCACAAATTGGATCAATCTCGGTCACAATCACACGGGCACCAGCTTGCTTCAAGGCAGAAGCACAGCCCTTCCCAACATCACCATATCCACAGACCACAGCAACCTTGCCAGCAATCATAACATCAGTAGCTCTCATCAAGCCATTGGGGAGAGAGTGACAGCAATCGTACAAGTTATCGAACTGTTTAAACCAATATCACAGCCACTATTAGATCAAACGAGAGAAAGGAATCTGATAGTTAAAAAGTTTCAAATTTGAAAAGAAAAACTCAACTTTGATTTGGTAGGTACAAACAAAGATCTGTTTGTTAGTTGAGAAGTTGTTGAAAAAGGAACAGTGAATCCGTCCAACAAGTATTTTGCAATCTTAGAAAATCGACAAAGTCTCGATTCCGACAAAGACATGAAGCAAAGCAACGAAAACATTGGATCTCAGATTCGAAATCCTATGAAACAATATTCAAATGATCCACTAGAATAAGCACATGATTTTATTGTCACTTTTTCTTATTGCAGAGAACAAAAAAAAAATAATAAAGCAAAGATTCGAAATTACACAAGCATTTCATGACCATAGTTTTTACATGGCCTCAACTAATCAAAATGAATGTGTTTCATTGAATAAGGACAACAGAGCAAAGTAAACACAGAAAACAGAGACTTCATACTTCAGATCTATAAGATCAGTAAGATCTATACATAAATCAGCTTAAATGAATGAAAAGCAAATTATAAATAAAAACAGATCTGAAGCAAAATCCCTATAACTAGAGGGTAAGGGAACACTATCCAGATCCAAACAAAATCACACAGATCTACAAGTACAAGCAGTGAGCAAAACAAGGAAATTTTTACCTTGCTCTTGGTAACAGAGTCGCTAAGAGCATCCCCAACCGGTTCCCTATATTAGATTTATCTCTAAATTTTGGAAAAATTTTTAGGGTTTTGCAACAAATTCATCTATATCCCAATCCCCATTTTATGGTTTTGATTTATGGTCTGTACAGAAGTTCCCCATAAATGGGAAACGACTGTACATCCCCATCGCATCGGAGTCCCCATGATTTCCCTTTCCCCCCGCGTCTTCCTTCTCTCTTGCTAGGGTAAACCATTGGCCCCTCCCTCGCAACGCTCCACCATTGATTGCAGGTCTCCATTGGCACGCATGGTAAGTGAAAATCTCGAGAGACTTTCTCTCTTCAGTCAAATTTTTTTCCCCTTTCGCTCTCCTTCGATATTTCTCTCTGCCCTTAACTCTGTGAGAAATCTTTGGGAGTAGTCGCTCTTTGGGTACGAATTTATTTAGGGATTGCATCATGGTGAGACCGTTTGGCTGCCGAGAAAGTTTTCTTGCTTTCTCACGGAATTTTTTCCGTGTAAAATGACTCTCTCATGTTTTACCATTTTGATGATTTGATCCATTGATTGAGTTGATGTTGAGAAAATACAGGGTTGCGATTGTGGTTTTTGTACTTCCTGTTGTGTTGGGTTTTTGGTTTTGAGGAGAATTTGTTTGGGGATTGCATCTTCATTGAATGTCCGTTTGGTTGCTGAGAAAATTTTCCCAGGTTTCTCACGGTATTTTTTTTTTAAATTTGTGTCTCATGTTTTACCATTTAGAATTTATTGATCCATTCATTGAGTGAGAAGAGAAGCTCTGGTTGCGATTGTGGCTTTAGTAACTTCCTGGTGTGTTGGGTGTTTGGTTTTGAGGAGAATTTGGTGGAGTTTGTGGTTATGGAATGGATTTTGATTTGGTTTATGGTTTTTGGCTGTGTTTACAGTTATAGTGCGGGTCCAAATTCTAGTAATTCCAGATTCTTCATTGACAAATTTCTTTGGTAGCAAATTTGTGTGTTGAGACACGTTCTTGGTTGTCTATAATTGAGAAGATGGATTGGATATTAACTTTCCATTGATAATCACCAAACTTTCCAATTACAAATTGTTTTTTTACAAGATAATCACCAAACTTTGTTTGACTCAACATTACAAATTATGTTGCCATTAAATCTGTTGCCATTTTGTTCTCAATATTACTTCTGATATTCTTTAATTAAGCTTTGAATTCTTAGGTTTGTCATCTTCAATATTTCTATTTCCTTTAAATCTACCAAACAAGCATGTATTTTTGGTGATTTGGCCAATTACTTCCTGCATCAATCTTCCATCCTATTCCCTGTATTCGGCCCCTTTAATTTTGTCTCTTGCTCTTGTTTGTTATTAAGAACTTGTGTTTGGAAAATGTTTTTGTTGGGCTTTCGGACTCCTATTGGGAATATAATTAGAGAGTGGAGTTTCCCTCCACACAACTCTATATTATAATAGTTGGTATAGCCTTTTCTTAAATATAAATATATCTCTCACATGACATATTTTAACTCAAATATCTCTCAAAGAACTTTTTTAAAAAAATATGTTTATATCTCTCAAACTACCATTCCAGTCTCACTTATACATATGAACTTCTACTTAGTATAAATTGGATCCTAATTTGAAGTTTAATGTTTGATACCATGGTCATTTTCTCCACCAAATGAGTAATTAATAAAGCTCTTTCTCTCATCTAGGCAAGCCAATCTATACTTTAATAAATTGGATAGAAGCTACAATTTTAGAAAATCTACATCTATTTGATATTCGCCAATAAAATAAAATAAAATAACATGCTCATTTTCTATATGCTTAGTTATTGGAATATTGCAACTGTCCTTGTAAAACGAATGCTTTTCTACAATTCATTTGATGTCCGTATAAAATTTGATATTTGATGTTGGGTCATTTGCAGTGTTGCGTATCTCTTAGGGGAGGGGGCTGTTATTAGGCTGTGATGATTGTGTTATAGTGCGGGTTAAGTCACAAGTGTTAATGGGGCCCCATCGATATGGCGGGGTAATCCTTACCTGAATGGCCATATTGTAGTTTGTGGTACTTTCCACAAAAGGCAATCGGTGCTTTGGGTGAGATTTGCAGCCATTCGATGTTGGGGTCATTGCTTACGCATGCTGTAAATATTTACACCATTCTAAGCTTTTTTAATTATTAATATATTCGATATTAATTATTAAACCGGATGGGGTTGCTCTTATTTAGCATTTTTTTGATTTGTATGTTGTTTGGTATTATGGATTAATTGAGTTAAATTATGTGTAAACTAAACCACAAGGCTATGATGATGACAAGGCTGTGAGAAAGTGGAGCTCGCGAATAAGGAATCAGATCAGCGTATTATGATGATGGATGTGAGTGTCATGCCAGAAATGCAGCGGCTATTTTTCCAGCAACTCCAGAGGGAAATCATGGCGAGACGCAGTCTTTCCGACGATTTGAATTGATTATTTATGATCATATTTCTTAATTTATGTTTGAGACAATTATATATGTGTAAAAATACATGTAATTAATTTTTTGTGTATTTGATGATAGTGTAAATTGATAGGGTTGTGCAACTAAACACTAAATTACAATTTCAGAAACAAACAAAAAAGAATTCAAACTCAAGAACTCCACTATTATACTGAAAGCAATACGAGCGCGAAACTTGATTACCATTAATATATTCTGGAAATTGATAACATTAACGAAATACAAATACAAATCAGATTAACTCAAACATAGTTCACCAATAACATTAAGGAAATAATAAAATCTAAAGCAACCCCGACTAATGTTGTGAATATAATAGCCATTGATGTTCAATTAGATCTTCTTGAAGCAGATGATGTGCCGAGCTGTCTCTAATATGATGATGACGCTGGATGAAGTCCGTAAACTCAGTTGTATGATTGCGCGACAATTCGGGGAAATCATCATCAAGTTGATCATACTCAATGTTCAGACTCTCACTATCATCACGCTCATCTTCAATGATCATATTATGTAGAATAACACATGCTTTCATTAGATTTGTTAGTTCCTTCATTTTGAACATTCGGGAAGGTCCACGAATGGTAGCAAATCGTTGTTGAAGTACCCTGAATGCACGCTCGACATCTTTTCTTGCGGATTCTTGTGCTTTTACAAAATTTTTCTTCTTATTCCCCCATGGTGATGGAATCGTCTTTACAAAAGTTCGCCACTTGGGATAAATACCGTCTGCAAGGTAATAATCCATAGTATAGTCGTTGTCGTTGATAGTGTAATTGACTGGAGGAGCATGCCCTTGGGCAAGTTCCGTAAAAATAAAAGATCTCTCTAGCACATTAATATCGTTATATAAACCGGGCATACCAAACAATGCATGCCATATCCAGAAATCATATGAAGCAACTATTTCTAAAATAATAGTTGGTTCACGGATGTGGCCGGAGTACATACTTTTCCAGGCTGCGGGACAATTTTTCCACTTCCAATGCATGTAATCAATGCTTCCCAGCATTCCTGGGAATCCCCGTTGTTCACCAACCACAAGCAATCGGGCTATATCATTAGCAGTTGGAGACCTTAGATATTCTTTTGAAAAAACACTTACTATTGTCTCAGTAAATTTTTTGAGGCTCTCCATTGCGGTGCTTTCACCAATACGTATGTATTCATCCATAAAATCTCCAGTAACCCCATACGTCAGCATTCTAAGTGCTGCGGTGATTTTTTGCATAGAAGATAAACAGAGTCGCCCGACATTATCTCTTCTCTAGACGTTGTATGGCTCGTAAGACTCTACTTCATTTAGAATACGAAGAAATAGGGGATGACTCATCCGAAATCTCTTTCGAAATATATTCGAGGGATATACTGGATTTTCAGCGAAGTAATCACGAAATAGGCGCTCGTGCCCTTGAATATAATCACGCTGAATAAACTTACGACGTTGGCTATTACCACGTTGCCTCGATGACTGTCCATCCGCCTCCATGTTTTGAACATCGCTATCATCTTCAAAGGATACGTATATCAATAATTTGCGAAAGAAAGTACGAGCTAGTTGATGAAAAGAGTAGGAGATCAAAGGATACAATAGAAGTTTGGTTCTATAGAGGAAATGAGGCTTGAGTTTGTGAGAATATGAATGCTAGCAATATGCGTATTTATAGAGGAAATAATTATCGTTACATATAGGACAAAAAATGTTACCGTTTGAGAGAAGACAAAAAAAATTACCGTTTGAGAAAAAACAAAAAATATTACCGTTTGAGAAAAAATAAAAAATATTACCGTTGGAGAAAAGACAAAAAATATTACCGTTTCATCCAATTAAAAATTTTTATCATCAATACGTGACTACGGATCCTCATTAGAGAAATTGATATTGAGTACTCTTCTAATTAAATTTGCCATCAAGTTAGAAAATACACTAATTAAAAATTTTTTTTATTTTTATATACGAATTTTAATTTAAAAAAATACTGTATTGGATAGTCAAAATCTCTAATAAATATTTAGTAAAAAGTGATATTTGAAAAAAAAAGATAATAAGACAAAAGAGTTAGTAATTAAGATTGTAAATGGAAGAGAGAGAAAAAAGTAATAAAAAAAATAGAGAAATATTATTTAAAAGAATAGAGATAGAGATGGGTAATGGGATGTAAGAGATTTTTAGAAGTTAAATAAATTTTAAAGATAAATTTGAAGAAATATTATTTTGAATTAAATTATAAAGATAATGATGAAAAATCGGATGCGGATGCTATAACGTTAATAGCGGGGAACAGCAAAGTACCATTTGCCTGCATCTAGTAGAGCCTCTTAACCCCAGTTGTGGTCTCCTCCGACACTCCGACCGGTCCGTCCTTCATCTTGTGGTACCCGTTGGGATCGGTCTTGAGCCCATCTCTGATAATGGTGAGCACAACCTGGAAATCGGCGTTGTCGGTTGAGGCAGGATCCGGGAGTGTCCCGGTCTTCGTAGATCTCCTCAGCCTTGACACCCTCGTGGATCAAGACTGTGGCGTGGTCCTGGGTGGAGAAGATTTTGCAGGAGCACCAGCGGACCTCAGCGCCGAGGGCGGTGAGGGTCTCGATGAGGACGGCTGTCTGGATGATCATGTGGAGGGAACCGGTGATTCTGGCTCCCTTGATATTTCCGGGTAGTATCAAGGTCTCACATCTTCTATTCGTTGATGACACTCTTATTTTCAGCGACACTAATCATGACCATCTTCGATCGTTGAGAGGTCTTTTATTATGCTTCGAAGCTGTTTCTGGGCTTAGAGTCAACTTATCTAAGTAAAAACTTGTTCCTAAGATAACCAAACCGGAATCAAGCCAATTTCAATGCAGCCTTTGCTAAATTGAAAATGTAGCATTCGTGAAAAGGGAGGAAAAAATATATATAAACTGAACAAGGGCGAAAGGTAACGCAGCTCATTTTCGAAGTGCCGTTGTAGGAAGCAGAAGCTGCCGCAACAATGGCGGCAAACTCTCAGGTGAGCTTTAAACCACAGTCTCACATCTTCGGACAATAAACGCTCTGAGATAATTGATTTGGGCTTCCTCGTTCTGTTACTTGTATCCGTTTTATGCGTTATTAACGCCCCTCACAAACGTTGCGCAGAAACCAGGTTTTGAAACTATTCGTTTATTCTCATCTTCGGACACCGGGGGTCTGGGCTTTCTTGATTCTCCAAAAACACCTCTTCCACCTCCACCTCCACATCCTTGTGTCGAAGTACTTTCCTCCGAGGTATTGTTGCTGTTGTTTCTGCTGCTGCTTTTAACTAGCCGAGCTCAACAATTTAGGGGTCTGAATGAGATTTTTTCCTGTGAAATAGATATCTGCATCTCTGAAATATACCGTCGAGCTGTTGAACTTGGGGGAACTTACTTTGCTCAAGGTGACTTTTCTCTTTCCCTTTGTTTTTGTTTCCCAATAAGTGAAGAAAAATCGAAGGAAATAAGCATTAAAGGAAAAGAATAATAGTTTTTTTTTTTCCTTTTGCTCATGGGAACGTGAATAGTTCATGTTTCTGTAATTTTGGATTTTTTTGATAAGAAAACTACATATATTGATAGAAGCTTTGAGTCTTCCTTGAGGAGGGGCTAACCACTTGGTATGCTGCTGTTAGGAGGTAGCTTGAGATGTTTGCTGGTTCGTGACTTGCTGTAGGTCCCCCACCAGTTGTGATGATTGTATGGCAACCTTGGAGGTGTATAGGAATTGCTGCTCAAAGACCAGAGCATTTCTCCTCTTCCATATGTGCCAAGAGGTGATAGCAAAAAGCTGGTCATCGAGCTCAAGGGTCTCCAGTAGATCTTCTACAAGGTCTTTCAATTGGTGATGATGGGGACTTGCCTTTTGTAGTTTTCTAGAACTATGGGTCCTTACATCTTTTGCAGAGAGGCATTCTCACAGTATGTGGTCCACTGTTTCTGGATGTTGGAAGAAGATAGGGCATGCTGGGTCTTCAAGCACTTTCCTCCTTACCAGATTAGCTCGAGTGGGCAGAGCATTCATGCATGCTCTCCATAAGAAGGTTTTAGTTGCATTTGGGATTTTCAAGTCCCACAACTTGGTCCAAGGGTCCTTTGAGCCTGTGAGATTGGAGGGTTGCCCCCTCTGTTGACTATCAAGCTCAGTTGACAAGGGGTAAGCACTTTTGACACTGAATTCTCCCGGGCTTGTGGGCCGCCAAATCCATCTGTCAGGTTTAGGGTATGGACTAAAAGGGATAGTTTAATAATGTCAGCCTCTTCCTTTGCAAACATGGCCTCAACAAGGTCGGTTTTCCACTGGTGAACAGAGTGATCGATGAGCATTGAGACTGTGGATTCTAAGTGGCACAAATCAATAAAAACTTTCTATTCTATGTACATTGTAGTTTCACTTTCCAAAATCAATAAAAACAGCACCTAGCAAAGTTGAATTGCTTTATTAGTTTGCGCTTGATGTCCCAGGTAATGGAAAGTCTTTTTCTCCACCTATTTGATTGCCAAGAAAATTGAGGAAATTAAGATTTAAGAAAATAGAATGGACAACAATGTAAGAGGAAGGAAAATTTTAATCTTATCGTTTTTGAAGATTCAATTTCTGAAATTAATCAGAACGCAGCCTGTATAATGGAAGAGAGGAGTTAACTGTCCTGTCTTGGATAATGGAAGCTTCTAAAAAAAATTAAAAATTTAATTTATTTTATAATTCTTCACATACTATGGAAAACCGAATATAATGATATTTCTTAAAACTTGAGAGTTTCCAGGGTTTGAAATCAATATGGATTGGGTATAGAATGAAAAATGCCAATTTTTCTATTCATAATTCATGGATGGATTTGAGTCATAATATTAAGCCTAATCATTCCCAACAATTTATAAAACAAGCGATCTGTTCAAGTAAAATACGCTCAAAGTTCAATTCCATCATATGTATTGCTTCTCTTTCAGGGCCGTGTAAATACGCAAGAGGTTTTTGGTCTGTCCAACTCTGAGTTAGTCGCAGGGAAATATGAAGTTTTGTAAGAATTCTTCCTTCTTTGCTTCTTTTTAACTTGTATTTTTTGTAGTAACTGTTATTTAAATGTAGTTTTCGTATTCGTAGTAACTCTGACATCATTGTGATGCACGTATTGACGTAATTGTGGATACATGTGCTCTCTTTTGGGGTACAGGTGGACTGAAGTTGTGGGAAGGTTCACTGGATCTAGTTAAAGCCCTAAGCTCGGAGGTCAAAATGGCAATTTGTCATTCTGCGGAAAGCGAGTTTTACAGGTGGACTCCTAATTTACAGGTGATTCTGTACTGTTAAAAAATGCTTACACATGCTGATACTTGGGATGATAGATCTCATTGCTTTTCATCTTTAACTGAAAATGGAACTGCAACCCCATTTGCCTTTATGACTACTATTTGATGCAGCAGCTCAATTGGATCATTGATTGCTATTATTTACAACTTACATTTTCCCTTCTAAATGGCCCTGCTCATGTTACAAAGCAAGGAAATTCATGTTGGTTTTGTTCATCTAAATGATTCCAGTGGCATGGATGGTTGTTATTGAAGGAATAAGTCTATTGTTTCTATATGATATACTCTCCTCTAATAATACTCAACGTAGTGATCATATTTTGAATTTTTATGAGCTTGTGTACTGAATAGTTTAGATGTAGGCGGTAGGCCAAGGTTATAAAACCTCTCTTTTGATGCTCTAGATGTCAAGATACGTTGGTTGGAAAGAGAATTTGAGGAGACTTAAGTTGTGGTGCAAGCCCTAAATTGTGATAAGGCCCCATGGGCTGATGGATTCTATTTAGGTTTATTTTTTTTTTATCAAAACTTGTTGGGAAGTTGTAAAAGAAGATGTTATGAAGCTATTTCAAGTTTTCCATGCTAATGGTAAATAGATTAGAATCCTCAAGTCAACCTTTCTCACTTTTATTCAAAAAAGAAGCAAAACTAGGGGCTATGGACATGAGATTTTAGTCTTATTAGTCTAGTAGGCGGGCTCTACAATTTTATTGTAGACTGCTTGCTGGTATAGACTTACAAATGCTGTTGGACAAGATAATATTCAGGCCCCAAAGTACTTTCACTAGGGAGCAAAAAAATTGGATTCACTCCTCATTTGCAATTAGGGTCTTGATACAAGAAAGCTTTCAAGTGGGTCAAGTGATGTAACACCTCAGTCCCACATTGGGAACATGATTAACTCACATTGAGTGGATAGGTTATAAAGGTAGTTATAGGAGCTAAGTCCCATATTGGCTACTTACTAGGTGAATTTGGGCGTTATAAGTGATTTTATGGAAGTTTCAAACTAACTAGTCCTTTTGGGGTTATTGCCCAGCTGTACCTAGTGGTATCTTTGGATCATTATATACGGTATTCAGCTTAGATTGTAAGACCAGCCATTAGAAACTAGAGCATTTCATGACGTGGCCCGACAAGGTTGTCAGGAATTTAAGACTGGGATTTGTAACACACCAATCCCACATTGGAAATCTGACATAGGTTGGGTTGGTTATAAAAGCATTCATGGGTGCTAAGTCCCTCACTGGCTCTCAAACTGGGTTTTATGAGTGGTTATAGCAAAAGTTTCGAATTAACTAGTCTTTTTGGGGTTGCAGCATAGAAATAGCTATTGTTTTGTCTGAGTTGTTACAGGTGTTCTATGTAAGCATTTTTTTAGTTGGTAGGTATTCTATGTATAAAATGATGAGATATGGTTTAGGGGAGAAGTGGTGGTGTTGGATTATTCACTGAATTTCCACGGTGAGCTTTACCCTTTTCTTAACAGCACCACTAGAGGCTTTTGTACTAGTCTGTGAGGTCTATGTCCAGGGAATATCCTTTATTTTGTCTTCCTTTTGTTATGGTTATGGAGGCTGATGCAGGCGTTTCTGATGATACATGATGCCAGATCCAACATGAATGGTGTTAGAATACCTTGAAAAGGAAGATTAGAGTAAACATGGCAAGAAGCGTAGAAGCTTCCTTGAATTGGGGAATCATCATGCATTTGGCAAAATTTTGGCCATAAATTTTTTTTTTTGTAGGTAAAAGTAAAATTTTATTGATATAAAAGGCATTGCCTAAGTACACCGGTAGTATACAACGAGCATTCCTAATTACATCTAGGTACTAGTGAGAGATACAAGCAAGTCATGAAGATTGTTTATGTTACAAATAATGTTCGAAGCCCAAGAAAGTAAAGTATTGTAGAAAAATTGCTTCAGCTCATTCAAAGAACGCTTCATGTCTTCAAAGCACCTCTTGTTTCTCTCTAGCCACAAGCACCACATACTGCAGTGAGGGATCATTCTCCACACAGTAGCTATCTGGGCATTCCCCCTAATTCCTGTCCAGCACCTCAGAATATCCCTAGCTCTTCTAGGCATGACCCAAGCCTCCCTTGTCCGATTAAGGATCTCATTCCATAAACACCTGGCCACCTCACAGTGTAACAAAAGATGATCCACTGATTCCCTGTTTCTCTTGCACATAAAACACCAATCTATTATGATGAGATCACACTTTCTTAGATTATCCGACATGAGAATCTGCCCAAGAGATGCAGTCCATACAAAGAAAGAAATCTTTTTTTTGATAAGTTACAGAGAAAGAAATCTTTGAAGGTACTTTGCATTGCCATATAGCATTCCAAGGAAAACAATGATCATTAGATACACCCAAGAGGACCTTATAGAAGGAGTGCACTGAGAGTTTGTTATTTCCACTCAAATACCAAATCATCCTATCCTCCATCTCATTGCTGATCGATATTTGCATATAACGAGTCAAAGAAATCAGCAAGCATATTCAACTCCCAATCTTGAACCGCTTTTGAGAAACTTACATTCCAATGGACAGCACCATTAGATGTACCACTAAGTCAGCCACGGCAGCCTCTTTGTCACAAGAAATTTTGTAGAGCATGGGAAACACCTACTTTAGAGCCTTTCACCACACCAAACATTATGCCAAAAATAAACTCTATTACCTCTTCCAATTGCAAATCTGAAAAAATTGGAGAATCTTCCCAATCCAGCTCTAATGTTTTCCCACAATCCCGCACCATGTGTCCCTCTAACTTCCTTAGAACACCAAGCCCCCAGCATACTCCCATACTTAGCATCTATGACTTCTCTCCATAATTCCCCTTCTTTATGGTATCTCAACAACCATTTCCCCAAAAGTGCTTTATTGAAAACCCTCACTATGCGCTCCCAACCCACCACATGGAATTGGTGAGCAAACTTTATCCCAACCAGCAAGATGGAACTTAGTTTGCTCCCCAATACCTCCTGTGATACCCCATATTTACGTGTATTTTTACTGAAGGATTATCTAAATTATTATAATAAGTGGTTCTCTTATTTTAAATTAAACTTGTTTTTCGTTGTATTGTTTTATGATTTTTAAGTTGTGAGATTTAAATAATGTGTCTTCTTGATATTAATAATTACTTCGCATTTAAATTACTTTCTAGCTTGAATTATTTTATTGTTGGGCTTTAACTATTTTATTTTATTAATATTGAGTTGTAGTGTTTTTATTTGGATTTTATTTATTTTATTGTGCTCTTTATTTTAAAATGGTTTATTGTTGAATTGTAATATTTTGTTTTATAAAGTCACTGTGTTTAAATTATTTAATTTAATTCTTCGTTTTAAAATTTATTTTTGTTATATTAGTTTGAGACCCCGAGTTGAAAAGACTGGACCTCACTTTCTTTCTATTCATTTTTCTTTTTCCTTTTTTTATTTTTTTTTCTCTTTCCTTTCTTTTTCTTCTTTCCTTATTTTTTCTTCTTTTTCCTCCTGCCTCCAGCCCNCTTCATTTCCTCTCTGTGCGTCTCTCTCCCCAGCCAGCCCAGCCACCGTGCGCCATCGGTTGACACCGCCCTCCCCACCACCTTCCCCTCACGCCGGCGAGCTCACCCATGCTGGCCACCACTCCCCACGCCCCACCCTCTCCCTCCTAGCCATGTAGGGCCCGAAATGGCCATGATTTTCCTGCACCGTTGTGTGCCACCATCCGGCACCACCACTACCACCACAGCTGCCACCGGCCAACATCCTCCACCAATCTCAGCCCTAACTCCCAGCCGTTTGCTTCCACGAAGCCCAAGACCCCTCACGGTTTTCTCCCCTTTCCATCGCACCACCACCAATGGCTTCCCCATCCACTGATGACCTCCCATATCCCTTCTCATTCCCTATCATGACCTATAGCCACCACACTCTCCCTCACTCTCCCACGGCCTCTTTTCCTCAAAGTGCCAATTTCCTCTGTGCGCCGCCACCCACAGCCACCAGCCACCACTATCAACTTCACTGACCTCCATGAGCCATTCCCTAGCCTTCTCTAGTCTTTGTTTGCCTCCGTTCAGATTTGGGTATTTTGGTACCCACGATCACAGTGCATTTTGCACTGTTACGTTGCTTTGTCGACGCCTTTTGTAGCTCATTGATCTTCCGAAAATTATTTTAAAGCGTTGTAAGTATTTTCCAAACTTCCTTTAAGATTTAAATATATTTTTGCTTTAACAATATTTTGTAACTGGTTGGTTGTGTCAGATTGAGTTCGAGGAGTCGGGGGTCGGATGGATTTGAGGATGGAGTTATTTATGTCTGGTTGATTGAGATTGTTGGATATTTGTGTCTTGTCATTTGCATTGCATGGTGCATGTATGTACATGTGTTAGATATTGGAAACTGGGTTTTCACGTGTAAATGGATTTTTGGGTTTGTGTGTATCACGACCCCAAGTCGAGATGAGGCATTATCTTGGTAGAGCTCCTCTGGTCACTCAGGAGAGCAATATACTGAGTGACGTCCCCTGGGTTGTCACTAGGCGACAACGGGATCGGACGGAATGATAACGTTCTCATGCCGACTCCGTGGCCCCTCTGCTGGTGGGGGCTAGAGGTTGCTTGGCTACAGACGCGTTGGGCGCGGAACTCGGCATCGCTTGAATAGATGTCACATGCTTAGTCGTTACTTGCGGTGTGGCATAGGAGCCAGGGTGTGCGGATGGTCCCTAGTCGATCATGGTGCATGCAGATTAAATTGGATATTGATCTGAACTTAGATTTTGGACCATTTTCTGGGAAAATGTTGGTTGTTTTAATTGATTGGATTTTTGGGCCATTATTTGGGATAATGGCGAGGAAATGTTTTGAAGGAAATGTTTTGGGCCAAATATGATTTTTGGCGTGAATTGAAAAAATGATTATTTTTGGGAAAAAATCATTTTCTGATCTCATGCATATGGCATCATGTTCATGCACATTGTTGTTGCTTTAATGTATTTTTATCTTGTGGGTTTCTTGGATTAGTACTTACTTGCGATACCGTCTTTGGTACCATAGATTTTGATGCAAAGGACGAGGAAGTTGAGCCCGAGGAGGTGGCTTCGCCAGAGGAGTGATCGGGGATCACTCGTGGATTGTGATTTATTTCCTGCTTTTGTTTATTGTTTTTTATTTGTATTATATTTATACTGGTTAATTGTAATATTTTTTGTATGCTTATTTTTAAGCGAACTTGTATTTAAATAAATTCTGGTACTTAGTTGACTAACTTTAATTTTTCCGCTGCGTTCTTTGTTGTACACGTGTTGCATGTACACACACTTAACATGTGGCGATGGGATGTGTGATCTGTGTTGTCATCATCCCGACGCCTCGATTTCCACGTGTCCGTACGTGGGAGTTGGGGGCGTCACACCTCTGCAAAGAAAGTTGCAAAAAGTTTTCTCAATACGAGAAGCCACACTTGTAGGTAATGAAAAAAAGGGATAAAAAATAAGTAGGGAGGTTAGATAGAGTGCTCTTGGTAAGAGTTAGTCGACCACCCTTGGACAAGTATATCTGTTTCTAACACACCATTTCGAATAGATTTTGTCTTGAAAGCAGCCCCCAATGGATGATTGAGGTATTTCATAGGCAGCAAAGCAACCTTACAGCCCAAGTTATTTGCCAAGTCCTGAATATTGTGCACACCACCCACGAGAACCATTTCAGACTTTGAGAGATTTACCTTCAGGCCTAAAACTACTTCAAAGCAAAGTAATACAGCCCTCAAGTACTGCATATAATCGTTGTGCAGCTCACAAAACAGAAGCGTGTCATCAGCAAAGAGAATGTGAGATATACTAACAGCTCCCACTGAAATCCAGCAAGAAAGCCTCCATTCATCTCCACTCTCAACATAATACTCAATGCTTCCATAACAACAACAAATAGCAAAGGGGAGAGAGGGTTCCCTTGTTAAAGAATCTTTCTGGTGCTCCATTCATCAAGACCGAATAGTGAACTATAACAATGCCTAATCCATGAAATCCATTGATCCCCAAAACGACACCTCCCAATTAAATAGCACAAAACTCCCAATTAACATGATCATAAGTCTTTTCCATGTCTAACTTGTGAGCTCGGGTATGCCCTCCTTGATTCTACAATCTAAGCATTTGTTGGCTATCAATACTGAATCCAAAATTTGTGTTCCTTTCACAAACACATTTTGAGATTTTGAAATAATACTACTCATAACTATACTCATGCGATTGGCAAGCACCTTTGACATTATCATATATACCCCATTTATGAGGCTAATAGGCCGAAAGTCTTTCACTTCCATAGACCCAACGTTCTTAGGGATAAGAGCAATAAAAGATGCATTAATGCTTTTTTCGAATTTACCAAAGGTGTATAGCTCCTGAAAAACCTGCATAATATCGCCCCCCCACTAGTGGAGGCCGTAGATACTTTAAATTTTACAACATGTAGCTAGAGGATGAGAGTTTTGTGGAAAGGGTGAGGCAATGGTGGTCTTCATATTCATTCTTTGGTACCCCAAGTTTTGTATTGGCTAGCAAATTTAAAGCACTTAAACAAAATCTGAAAAGATGGAATGCTGAGGAGTTTGGGAATGTTGAAAAGAAAAGAAAGTTTCTGCTTCAACAGCTGTGCAATGTTTGGAGGTAAGGGAGATGTTGGGTGATCCAACAAGTGAGGATTTGGATAGGGAAAAAGGGGTAGTTTCTGAATTGGAAAAGATCACATTAATGGAGGCAAAAATCTAGGTTCAACGGTTGAAAGAAGGTGATAAGTGCACAAAATTTTTTCATCAAATGGCGAACTCTCATAGGAGGAACAATGCTATAGAAGTTATTCAAGATGGTGAAAACATACATTCCGATCAAGAGGCCATCCAGGATCATGTTGTCAATTTTTATGAAAACCTATTCAAGCAAGAATATTCGTGGAGACCAAAGCTAGATGGTTTGTCTTTTGATGCAATTGATCTACACAGTGCAGCATGGATGGAGAGAATTTTTGAAGAAGAAGAAGTGCTTGATGTTGTCAAAGGAATGGCTAAAGACAAGGCTCCAGGTCCGGATGGGTTTTCTATGGCTTTTTTTCAAGCATGTTGTGACATTGTGAAGGAAGAAATTATGAAGGTATTTTTGGAATTTCATGCTTTTATGAAATTCGAGAAAAGTATCAATGCTACTCTTATAGCTTTGATTCCTAAAAAGCTTGGGGCAGCAACTATGCAGGAGGATTTTAGGCCAATTAGTTTGGTGAACCGGGTTTATAAGATAATTTCTAAGGTACCTGGCTAATCGGATGAGTGCAGTAATGGGAAGAATTATATTAAAGTTACAAATGCTTTTGTGAGAGGAAGACAAATATTAGATTCAGTTTTAACGGCTAACGAGTGTTTGGATCACAGAATTAAATTGGGTGAATCTAGAGTTTTGGTTAAATTGCATATGGAAAAGGCATTTGGTCATGTTTGCTGGGAGTTTCTTTTGTATTTGCTTGGTCGATATGGTTTTGGTGAGAGATGGTGTACGTGGATTAAGCATTGTATTTCTACGCCAAGATTCTCCATTTTGGTGAATGGTGACCGGGTTGGTTTCTTCAGTAGTTCATGTGGTTTGAGATAAAGGGATCCGATATCTCCTTTCCTCTTTATTCTTGTCATGGATGCATTGAGTAGAATGATTGAAGCGGCGGTTGGAGGTTGTTTTTTGTTAGGTTTTGAAGTGGGCTGTGATTCTCGGATAGTATGATTGTTTCTCATCTACTTTTTGCCGATGACACATTAATTTTCAGTGAAGCCAATCAAGAACAACTTCAGTCCTTTAGAGTTCTTTTGCTATGTTTTGAAGCTGTGTCGGGATTGAGAATTAACTTAACCAAGTCTGAAATAGTTCTGGTGGGCTCAGTGTCAAATATTTCAAATCTGGCTAATATTTTGGGGTGTAAAATATTGTCGCTTCCTATGACATATCTTGGTCTTCCCTTGGGTGCCTCGCATAAATCTGTTTCGATATGGGAATGAGTGATTGAGAAGATTAAGAGGAGGCTAGCCAGCTGGAAAAAATTATATTTGTCTAAAGGGGATAGAATCACTTTAATCAAGAGTACGCTGTCCAATCTTCCAACATATTTCCTTTCTCTCTTTCCTCTATCAGTTGGGGTTTCTATGAAAATTGAAAAGATCTATAGGAATTTCTTGTGGGTAGGTAAAGGGGAGGAAAATAAATTTCATTTGATGAGTTGGGATAAGGCATGTCAACCGATTTCTAATGGTGGTTTGGGTGTGCGTAACTTGAGGCTTTTTAATAAAGCTCTCTGTGGGAAATAGTTATGGAAATATCATTTATAAAGAGATGCATTATGGAAAAATGTGATAGATGTTAAATATGGGGGTATGTGGGGTAGTTGGTGTTCAAATGAAGTAAAAGGAGCTTATGGGATGGGATTATGGAAGTAAATTTGAATGGGGTGGGGGGAGTTTGTTAAACACGTCAAATTTAAGGTGGGGGATGGATCAAGAATTCACTTTTGGCATGATAATTGGTGTGGAGAGTTAACTCTCAAGGATGAATTTCCTTCACTTTTTCAGTTTGCAAGGCAGCAAGTTGCAACTCTGCTTGATTCATTCTCTTTTTTGAATAATAGCATTCAATGGACTGTTGACTTCATGAGAAATGTAAATGATTGGGAAGTTAATGTAATTTCAGATTTTTTCAGCAGATTATATGATTTGAAAATTGTCCAAGGAAGTGTAGACAGATTGTTGTGGATTCGTGAAAGAAAATTCAGCTTCTAAGTTCAC
The DNA here is from genome assembly GCA_011037825.1 of Carya cathayensis. Lineage (NCBI taxonomy): Eukaryota > Viridiplantae > Streptophyta > Magnoliopsida > Fagales > Juglandaceae > Carya > Carya cathayensis. Next base: position 31,672 of record QGSO01000775.1, on the reverse strand, counting down.
TCCTTTTATAATTCTTTAACCTGCCAAGGTGTATGTGATTACCCGTGGAAAAGTATTTGGAAAGTTAAAGTGCCAAATAAGGCAGCTTTCTTCTGTTGGCTGGTGGCTCATGATAAAATTCTGACCATTGCAAATCTAGGAAAGCGTGGTCTTTGTATTGTTGATTGGTGTTCTATGTGCAAGAAAGATGGCGAATCAGTTAATCACTTGTTTCTCCATTGTGAGGTGTCTAAAAATTTGTGTAGTGCCCATTTTTGGAAGCATGGGTATTTCTTGGGTGATGCCAAAGCATCTGGTGAATTTACTAGCTTGTTGGAGGTATGCTGGGCAGAGTCTACCTTTTGCAGCCATTTGGAAAATGATTCCTTCGTGCTTGATGTGGTTTATATGGCTAGAAAGGAACGGGAGATGTTTTGAAAACAAAGAACGATTGTTGGATGAAATTAGGCAATTTTTCTTTAAAACTCTGTGTCTTTGGGCTAAGGCTAATGTAATGAATGGTGATGATGTGTTGGAGTTTTTCTAGTTTTTTCTATATTTTTAGTTGCTGTATGTAGGTATCTCCTTGGCCATCCCACGAATCACCCAAAGAACCTACTCCACTTCGAAAGGTCTCTCCAACCATGTAGAGCTTAACTGATCAATAGTCTTGAAAGGCATACCATCGAGTTTGGATCTCCAAGGAGACTTTTCAGCAATGTCTTTGTAAAAATTGACAATGTAGTTCTTAACAGCATTATAATCCGAGTAAACCTGTCCCTCAACCTGAAGCACCTTGATAGTACATTGTCCCCTTCCTTCAGCCAAAGGGCTCGTGACTTTTGCCTCCCCAAAATTTCCTTTCATAAGAAGCATCTTCTCCGGGTCCAAAGTGATGGCTAATTTCCTGCAAGAGTCCTGTATCAAAAGAGGAGCGCTCACCTCCCTTTCCTCCAAACTCCTTAGTACGGTAATCAGAATCACACATAAGGTCTAACAAATGACACATGAATCCACACAAAAAGGGATATGCTTTTCAAAACAATGAAATCCATGGATCCACTGAGAAAGGAAAGAGAGATTCAGCCGCTGAAATTGTTGAACTGGATCTATTTTGTACAAAACAGCGCTCCTTTCTACAGAGAGACTCGATAGGAGAGCTATCTATTGTACTTGACCTTGGCTCGAAGAGTCCCACCTTTTCCTCCACTCACAGTTGAGGAAGGATAAAAGTATGAGGGAGAGGAAAATCAATTGATGTGCCTCTATCCTGAGGAAGCTTCTCAGAATAGAACCATGAAAGAGAGCAATATTCACTCTCTTAAGCCCATTAACACTCTCCAATGGGGGAGATTTAAAGATCATGGCTGAGGTTTATCTCTAGAATTCTTTTGAGAGAGGTGCAACTATATATAATTTTAATACACCATAAAAAAGCATGCTTTTTAGCACCTGGCGCTTTTCCAAAAGTGCACTCTTCGTGCTTTAGTTATGTTCTATTAGTATGGCTTTGCTTCAGCGTTAGTGCTTTTCCCCTATTGCTTTGCACTTTAGGCATAGCTAAGCATGGTTCTTACTAGCTTTTCAAATCTCCCACAATGCACCCCCTCAGTACTTTATATATCTGCTCATATTATGATATCCTTTATGTAGATTATTCTTAAGTTGTTCTAAATTTTCCAATGATAATAACTTGCTTTTGATCATCTCACAATATAGTGGATTTAATAGTTTGATGAAGCTTAAAGTTGAATATCAGATTTAGGCGTGCCATGATTCAATATTTGAATTTTTGTAAACTTTGTTTAACCCTTAGGGATAGTTTATTTGCAGTAGTTTATGTACATCACTAATATCATGTCAAGAAATCTGCACTATTAACCTGTTTAGAGAATATGGTGAATATTGAGACGGATGTCTGTTATCTCTTCCCTCTCCTTTCCTTGCTACACTTTCACTGAGCTTCCTCTAACATTTTCAGCTTGGATGTGGTCATGGACTTCCAGGGGTCTTTGCATGCCTTGAGGTGATTTTTTGCTTCATCAGTTGTGAGATAAGATATTATAAACTACCCACACACAAGTCTTCTCTGCTTTCCGTATCAGGGTGCAGCTGCTGTACATTTTCAGGACTTCAATGCTGAGGTCATACGTTTTCTAACCATTCCCAATGTAAATGCAAATCTTTTGGAAAAGAATCAACCCTCAGTAGCAAACGTGAGCAATTCTGGTGGTGAGCTTCGTTTCTTTGCTGGTGACTGGAGTGAAATCCATAAACTTCTTCCCCATGTACAAGACAACGAGAAGGATCTAAACCATAGCTCAGGGCATGGTCAAATTGCTGGTTATGATATTATCTTAATGGCAGAGACAGTTTACTCAAACTCCACTCTTCGAAGCCTTTATGAACTTATAAAGAAGGTATTGTTTTATGGAGTCATAGACTACCTATTTTTGGCATTTTGAAACTAAGTAGTTGCTCGAGCTCTAAAAGCTTGTAATTCACAGTGCACAAGCTGTCCTCATGGAGTTGTTTATATGGCGGCAAAGAAGTATTATTTTGGAGTGGGTGGGGGAACACGGCGGTTTCTGTCTCTGGTGGAGAAAGATGGTGAGTCAGATCTGCTTAAAGTTTTTTCACAGAAAATTCCGAAGGAAATATGACATAAAATTTTCACATTCGTTTCTCTCCCTTCCCTTAGGCTCCTACGTGTCGATGGTAAGGGAAGCAAAAACATTTACAGCATGCCACTGTAATGCATGACCAGCCTTTGCCTTAGTGATAAGTCTTGTACACTTTCAATTACTTTATTAAAAAATGATTTCTTGGACAAAAAACCTATACAGCCCAAGAGCATGAAGACTCGGACAATTTGTTTATTATGCAGTCTTTATGTTGGTCATGTACTTTGCAGCTTTGAACTCATAGATCCATAGTTAATATTCCCATATACACACTATATGTAATTTCAAGAAGATACAGTTCAGGAGTTATGCATCCATGCTTGACGTGTGGTTCTTGTCATGGTTGAATTTTGGTGAAATGTACTCACATGGTACAGAATACCTGTTAAATGGTCCCCTTTTTCCTCTCTTCAGGTATTATGGCAGCTAGCCTGGTTGCCGAAGTCGCAGATGGTTCGTCCAATGTTCGAGAGCTATGGAAGCTTTCGTTTATGTAGATCTGGATTTTGAGTTGTGGCTGGAAGCAATCATTGTCCAATTAGCATTTGACAAGTTTTGTATATTTCTTTCCCGAGCCTGCATATATGAATGCGCAGGCTTTTCTAATTTTTTATATTTGGGTTTTTGTTTTTATTAAATNCTTCTCTGCTTTCCGTATCAGGGTGCAGCTGCTGTACATTTTCAGGACTTCAATGCTGAGGTCATACGTTTTCTAACCATTCCCAATGTAAATGCAAATCTTTTGGAAAAGAATCAACCCTCAGTAGCAAACGTGAGCAATTCTGGTGGTGAGCTTCGTTTCTTTGCTGGTGACTGGAGTGAAATCCATAAACTTCTTCCCCATGTACAAGACAACGAGAAGGATCTAAACCATAGCTCAGGGCATGGTCAAATTGCTGGTTATGATATTATCTTAATGGCAGAGACAGTTTACTCAAACTCCACTCTTCGAAGCCTTTATGAACTTATAAAGAAGGTATTGTTTTATGGAGTCATAGACTGCCTATTTTTGGCATTTTGAAATTAAGTAGTTGCTTGAACTCTAAAAGCTTGTAATTCACAGTGCACAAGCTGTCCTCATGGAGTTGTTTATATGGCGGCAAAGAAGTATTATTTTGGAGTGGGTGGGGGAACACGGCGGTTCCTGTCTCTGGTGGAGAAAGATGGTGAGTCAGATCTGCTTAAAGTTTTTTCACAGAAAATTCCGAAGGAAATATGACATAAAATTTTCACATTCGTTTCTCTCCCTTCCCTTAGGCTCCTACGTGTCGATGGTAAGGGAAGCAAAAACATTTACAGCATGCCACTGTAATGCATGACCAGCCTTTGCCTTAGTGATAAGTCTTGTACACTTTCAATTACTGTATTAAAAGAATGATTTCTTGGACAAAAAACCTATACAGCCCAAGAGCATGAAGACTCGGACAATTTGTTTATTATGTGGTCTTTATGTTGGTCATGTACTTTGCAGCTTTGAACTCATAGATCCATAGTTAATATTGCCACATACACACTATATGTAATTTCAAGAAGATATAGTTCAGGAGTTATGCATCCATGCTTGACGTGTGGTTCTTGTCATGTTTGAATTTTGGTGAAATGTACTCACATGGTACAGAATACCTGTTAAGTGGTCCCCTTTTTCCTCTCTTCAGGTATTCTGGCAGCTAGCCTGGTTGCCGAAGTCGCAGATGGTTCGTCCAATGTTCGAGAGGTATGGAAGCTTTCGTTTATGTAGATCTGGATTTTGAGTTGTGGCTGGAAGCAATCATTGTCCAACTAGCATTTGACAACTTTTGTATATTTCTTTCCCAAGCCTGCATATATGAACGCATAGGCTTTTCTAATTTTTTATAGTTGGGTTTTTGTTTTTATTAAATTGTTATTACTATTATCATTAGTGTCAGTCTTAGTAACCTGGTGTTTCTCTATTATTATGTTTTAAATCTTTGTGTGCATTACAATTTCTCTATTATATATTATATTATTGATATGATGTGATATGCCCCAATTGCATAAATGAGAACATCTATTTGCTAGTCTGTTTTTTTTTTTTTTTAATAATTAAGATAAATTCGACAGCAAGTGGTGTATTTATTTTTATAAGCAGAATTGTAAGCAGTTAAGCATCCCAGAATTAAGCAACAATACATAACTCTGCCCGTGCCTCACTGCGTGTGGTTAGTTCCAAGATGTTGGTGTCAATTTGGTTTTAATCTAATCTGAATGTTGAATAACGTTGACAGCTGATTTAATTTAATTGACATTCAAGGCAAGGTTTTTGAAAGAAAAATTCTATTTATCATCCATTTTTCCATTTTCTTCTCAGTATCCTATGAGGTGGCATTAAATGATTGGTTCACAAGTTAGACATAACATATAGTCTCTAATTATTTAATACTATGAAGCATTATTCTTTCTGAAATACATGCCAATCTATGGTTACGTCTCTTAACATTATGTCACCATTAGAATACATCACTTCGCTGATATACATGGATTGCAAATTTAAGGTGAAAACAACAATTTATTCTCTCAAACTATCCCTTCTTTTGCAATATAACCAACAAGTTATTAAAGTTGTTATGTAGTCCTATGTTTTTGGAATAGAAGTTGCAATGTATCCCTTATTAAGATCTAACCTAAAAAATAAAAGAACAGTAACTTCTAGCAATAGTTTACTTAGTTTGGTGTTTGATACCAAGAAGTGGAAAAAATCACTGCATAGTCTGTCTTTATTTATTTATTTATTTATTTATTTTGGTTTATAGGAAAAATTCATTATCAAGCTGAGAATTACAATGAATTTTCATCCACCCAAACAACTTGGGAGATAGGCATCGGAGTAACATCCTCCCACATGACTACATCATCTACATGCCAAGCATAACGAGCCAACCCATGAGTAGTCTCATTACCTAATCTAGGGACATGTTGGACAATGCATGAATTAAACCTTCTCATTAAACTCATAGTGTCCCTGCAGCAGATGAAATAAAATTGAAAAAGATGCTAATGTTTCATCTTGAATAGCCTTGATCATCATCAAACAGTCACCCTCCAAAATAAGTTGAGTAATACTACGTTGCAAGCAGAATTGTAGTCCTCTGAGCATTGCAAGAAGTTCCACTGCCTTAGGATTTGCAACATCTTGTTCTTTTTTACTGACGGCAAGCAGAACTTCACCCTTTTGGTCTCTTAGAATCGCTCCCACCCCTGCCTTTTGTTGATATGAAAACTTAATTCCATCAACATTTAGCTTAACAAAGCAAGAAGAAGGGGTTGCCAACTACATAGTCTTAAATTAAAGAAAAAATTTATTTATAATTTTGCTCATTGACACTTGAAAAACACTACTAACAATTTTTACCTAAACAATAAAGGGTTTCACAATAAATAATTTATTTACAAATCACAGAGATTTAAAAATTGGTTCCAACAATTATTAACGTACGATGATCGTGGCATAGAGCCAAAATCAATGAGGTTTCAATCAAGAGCTAGGCCTACAATGATAATATTTAGAGCAGAGATGGGGGAGGTAGACAACCTACATTTTTACAATACGCTTGACCTCTACCTCTGCCATTGTAGGCTGGCTGGTTAGGGTTCATAACCCCATATGATATCCTTTTATGATCTGCAAGGAACCTTCGACTTGTCTCTGATTCCATCAACAACTCATGATCTTCTTCTTCGTTGCACTCTGCAATCGAACCATTGCATGGTGTGTAAGCATAGCCGCTCGTCGATGAAGCTACACCGTCGATGAGATGGAGGAGGTGCAGGGCAAGAAGGCAACAGAATTTGAGAGACTTCATGCGGGAGATATACATTGTTTCCATTTCAAATGTGGTTTGATTGCTACGTACTCTTCCACTTTTAAGCACTTTAGAGAGAGAGAGAGAGAGAGAGAGAGAGAGAGAGAGTTTTTGCAAAAAGCTCTAGTGGAAGCCGCACTTCACCAACCCTACGAGGATATTGTAGCATTGTTTACTTTTCATGTGCCACTTTTTATATGATAATTTGGTATAGTAATTGCCTTTGGATGGGTTAGGTCGATGTTTAGAAAGAAAAGTTAGATCTAGTCAAATAATTATTGAAGCTATGACAAGATTAGGATTCTTTTTACTCTCCATTTGAAAGTTTATAGAAGAATAGACCGGGATGTAACATAAAAGACTAGAAATGAAATTAATGAAATGGAGAGTATGATACAGGGAATCTATCATGTTTGGATGTTTTGAAAGAATGCCAAAGTGAAATCTTTAATCCTCTCAACCCACTGCTACAAAACTATGTGACTAATAAGTAATAAAGAAAAAGAAATCTAAGGCTACATAAAGTGATTCACTCATCTTTTAGGACTTTTCTTCCCTTTATGATCTATCAGTCCCTTTCGATCGGTTTGCCCTCTCACGTAGATAGTCTCTCTTTTCTAGAGGGCGGTACTCCAATTTTATTAAGGAAATGCTTCAGTAGAGGGAGATTATAGCTACATTCCAACACCTTGGAGTTACATTATAGAAATCCAAAACAAAGAAGTAAAAACAATCGACCTACTTACAAACCAAAAATAAAAAAATCAATCATAAACCATATCATTTACAAAGTAAAACTGTGAATCCTAGTTTATCAATACGGAAAGTACCCCTACATTCCTTTGGTGTTGTAACAAATTCTTCATGGTCACCTATGGCACCCTTTTTCGTGAGTGCATTAGCCACTTGGTTAACCTCCCTATAAACATGACGCAATGAGGATACTAGGTCCCTGGGTAGCAACTGAATCCTATTCCAACTATTGAGGCGTGTTTTGTAGCCGTCGCCGAGATCATTGTTTAACGCAGGCAAAAGGAGGGAGGAAAGGGTGGTTGGCGTCATGTGGTCTCTAATGCCCAAATTAGTTATCGTGGGAGCTTAATTTCTGAAGACAGTCTTACATGTTCGTGTCATGGACCTACCTTTTATATGTGCCCCATTCCTTGTGAAACTCGCCCATCATGGCCTTCAATCTCCTTGCCAAGCCAGCGAACATGTCATTTAATGAGGCCACTCATGCCAGGTACTAGGGTCCAACCTTGACGGAGGCCACTCTCAAGTGCATTTGATGCATCTGATCCTCCGGGGTACAGGATCCTAGTCCCATTAATGAACCGAGACAGGGGCAAGCCATTGCCCAAATTTTTGGCCGCAGGCCCTTCTCCCTGGGTCCTTTCAGCTCATTACCCTTGTAGCCCGTGGGTTTTGCTAGGCAAGGCAGCCCAGCCCAGGCACACATAAGTTACCATTCTAGTTACCCTGCATATTCCCTACACGCCGACAAGGAGGAAATTTAAATCTTTCCCCATCCATAATTTACCCACACATCTTTACATCTTCCTACCTTGGGAATGTGCACAACTATCACCTCATCGTGTCCCATCACCCTTCCAACTTGGGTTTCCAATCGTCGCCCTTATCCTATATACTCCTCTCTGTAGTTCCCATTGCAACAGCCGCTTGAAATTTGTGTACTCCCTTTGGTAACTTCTTCTTCCTCTTGCTTCGCTACCCACTATGTGCTTCTTCTTCCTAAGTATCTCCCATGGCTCTAAGAAATGTCTCTCAGGATAGGCCTCTCTCCTTCGATGGGTCTTATTGGGCTTCGACCCTCAGTGCCACAGTTCTTGGTGCCCTGCGACAAACGTACTCGATCTCAGAGTTGGTGGTTCTAGAACTTCTTGAGACTGGTCGCGCTGCTGTCAACTCAGTGGGCAACTTCTATTAGGGGATTTTTCCCAATGAGAAGAGGATCGAGTATGACTTGTACGACCGGGAGAGGGCTCGCATTCAGCTAGTGTACACATGGGTTTGGGAGCATGAGGAGGAGGTTTGGACTGACATCCTTCTGTCTTTGGCAAACATAGCCTGGTACTTGGTAATGCCCAATCAATCACATCTGAGGGGTCAAGAATTCTTGAGAGGGCTCCCTACCTCGCAAGCACCTCCTCAACAACAGTGAAGAGAACTCGGATAGAGGAAGCCTTCTCGTTCATAAACCTGGCAGGGACAGGCAGTGGGCCGAGTCTTTCTAGCTTGTCCTCCTCAAGGTCGCCCTCCGCATCTTCCTCTAATCGAAACGGCTCTTCCACTCCATCTAGTGGCCCTGGGGCCTCTTCTTGGAACTCTAACAACGAGGCACTGTAGGCTGCCTTCCTTGAGGCCACCAAAGCGACTCATGCTAAGTATCCAGAGGTGCCCAACCTTTCAAGGGCTAGTAGGCAATTNAAGGTTTGGACTGACATCCTTCTGTCTTTGGCAAACATAGCCTGGTAGTTGGTAATGCCCAATCAATCACACCTAAGGGGTCAAGAATTCTTGAGAGGGCTCCCTACCTCGCAAGCACCCTTCGGAGGGCACCTCCTCAACAACAGTGAAGCGAACCAGCATAGAGGGAGCCTCCTCATTCGTAAACCTGTCAGGGATAGGCAGTGGGCCGAGTCTTTCTGGCATGCCCTCCTCAAGGTCGCCCTAAGCATCTTCCTCTAATCAAAGCACCTCTTCCATGCCATCCAGTGGCCCTGGGGCCTCTTCTTGGAACTCTAACAACGAGGCACTATAGGCTACCTTCCTTGAGGCCACCAAAGTTGCCCAGGCTAAGTGTCCAGAGGTGCCCGACCTCTCAAGGGCTAGCAGGCGATTTGGCTCAGAGATCCTGACAGTACTGTAGGGCCTTGAGGGGTGGCCCGCTCTCCCCTCCCATGAATGTCACGTACCCCAAAGGTCTTTCTCATAGCAACCCCATCATGCTCAGCAAGGAAGGTTCTTCGTCTTCGTTAGGGGATTCATTGGACCACAACACCTCCCCCCACAAGGGAGACTAACACGGGATCTTGGCCAACAAGATGAAGCTGCAAAGCAAGACACTACTTAGGAATGAGAGACGGATGCTTAGCAGTAGCCTTGGATTGGGTCTCTGAATGAAGTTTAGCTTTTGGTTGATTTTGTGAAATTGTTTGGACTTTTTATTTTGAGAAAGAAACCATTTTGTAAAATGGGTAGATGTTGCTACAGTGAAAGTAGTTATGGTTTTTAATATGTAATTAATAGGACAGTCTTATATTTTGATAAACATGTTATTTTGAGTTTTCAAGTTATAAAAGAAAAATGAGAAAGTCCATTTTGTAAATTGTTAATATATTATTTATGTATAAAAGAAAAAAAATAGGACAAAATGTAGCAGCTCATTTCATCTCTAGAGAGGGGTTGTTACAATGGGGCACTTAAGAGAGGTGTTCCCTCCTTTGGTTGTTGGAGCATGAGCGCGAGGCATCGGCCTAAAGGACCAAGCAGGATCTGGATTGACCGCTTTGGAGGACGAAGTGGGAGTGGGACACTTGGGAAGGTGTTCCCCCCTTTCTGTCACCGAGGCGCGAGCGCGAGGCATCAGCCTTAAGAACATGGCGGGATCTGGATCGATCGCTATGGAGGGAAATAGGCGACTGGAACACATAGGAGAGGTCTTCCCCCCTTCGATCGCTAAGGTGCCAATGCGAGGCATTCACCTTAAGGGCTAGAGGGATCAGGATCAATCGCTCTGGAGGGCAAAGGGAGAGTAGGCACTTGGGAAAAGTGTTCCTTCCTTCGGTCGACGAGGCACGAGAGCGAGGTAGCGGCTTGAAGGACCAGGAGGATCAGGATTTACCGCTCTGGATGGTGATGGGGAGTGAGCCACTTGGAAGAGGTGTTCCCCTCTTTCAATTACCAAGGCACGAGCACAGGGCATCGGCCTTAAGGACTAGGAGTGATGAGGATCAACTACTTTGAAGGGCAAGAGGGGAGTGGGATACTTGGGAAAGGTGTCCCCCCCTTCAGTCACCAAGGCATGATCGCGGAGCATCAACCTTAAAGACCAGGTAGGATCAAGATCGATCGCTCTAGAAAGTGATGGGGAGTGTGACACTTGAGAGAGGTGTTCCCTTCTTTGGTCTTCGAGGAGGGAGCGCGAGGCATCGACCTTAAGGACCAAGCAGGATCTAGATCGACCACTCTGGGCACATGTGTGTTATTAATTGTGTGCGAGTCATGAGGCACATAAGGGCTCAGAAACTTCTCCTTTGGTATTAGCAATTATTTACACCAAGTTCATTTTCATATACAGGGGAAATTAATGTAAACATACAGTATTGATGGAGCAGGGGAAAATGTTTGGGCAGTGTTAGGGAGGTCCACCACTGGTTTGATAATTGGTCCCGAGTTTGACTTGCCCTTTACCCCGAGACTTCTGCATGTAGCATTCCTTTGCCACGACTTGTTCACCACACACGACCCCAACACCATCTTTTATCGGGAATTTCATCTTCAAGTGGTAGGTTGAGGTTACCAACTTCAGGTTATTTAGGGTCGGCTGTCTGATTATGGTGTTATATGAGGAGTGGGCCTTGACTACCAAGAAGTCCTTCATCGTCGTCGACGGGAGTCTACTCTCCCCCACATTGACGAGGAGCGTTATGGCTGGCACGAGCTGCATAACCTCGTTGAAGAACCCCCTCAGCATGGTGTGGAAGGAATGCAACCTGTCTTGGCTGATTCCCGTCTTGGTGAATGCCTTCCAAAAGAGGATGTCAGTCGAGTTGTCGTTGTCAACCAATATCCTCTGAGTTGTGTAGTTGGCCACCAGCATAGTCACCACTAAGACATTATCGTGGGGATAGATGACCACTTTGCGGTTTGCGTCATTGAAGGTTATAGTGGGGGTCTTCTTGGTCTAGGATTCTTCCAACACTGAAAACTTCCTCCACCTATATGTCCCCAAGAAATTGTGTGGATTTTCCCCAAGGTTACATTTTTGTTATTCGACTCCAACGGCCTCGCTTCCCTTCTCCTCATGGGCTTCCTTCTTAGGCTCTCACTTTGTTGCCGCTCCCTCATTGACTCTCGTCTGTCTTGGCTCACCTGCCTTGGAGTGATAGGCAATGGATGTTTGGGCATCTTTGGGCTTCTCCCTGGACCTCGCCAGACACCATCGCGGACTTCATCCATGACCTCCGCCTTAACAATTGGCAATCATTCATTCGATGGTCTTCAGCATTGTGGTAAGCGCAGTATGGGCGAGTCCCCTTGTTACGGTCGACCCCTTCCCTTGAACGCTCATCCTCCCTCGCTTGCACATTCATGTTTGTTGCGCTCTCCTAGTGGAGCTTCCGTAGTCACATTTCTGGTCTCCCTATTCCCATCTTGCCTAGGTCTCCTTGTCGGGGGCCTTTGCCCCAGTGGCCTTTTTGGGGGCTCCAACTACTCAATCAGGGTTGCCGTACGAGGCATAGTCAAGGCCTAAAGTTTGTCTTAGGTGTTAAAAAAGTCGTCTGCCTGGTCCATGAAGTGCTGCAAAGTCACTGGGGTCCTCGTCGCGATCTCAACCATGAACGGGCTAAGGGGCCAAACACCTCGTAGGAGCACTGCAAGCATGATTTTCTCGTCCTAATTTTTGGTGGCCAGTCGCTCCTTGTTAAAGCAATACATGTACACCTTTAGACTCTCCTCTTCCCTTTGCTTCACGGTATGAAGGTAAGCTATCAGCTGCCTCATTTTCCAGCTGACCACGAACTAGGTTAGGAACTGCCTACCCAACTTCTAAGCTGTGGATCGTGGCAGATCGGAAGGTCCAAACCATGCTCAGGTGGATCCCTTCAAAGTGAGGGGGAATGCCTGGCACGTTATCTCCCAAGAGAAGTCGTGCAGCATCATGTGGGTCTTGAAAGGCTCTGAATGCTTAACCGGGTCCTTTGACCCATCATACATCTCCATCTAGGGGGCCTTGATTTTGTGCGGGAGTGGAACCACCATTACTTCCACGCTGTAAGGCAGGCCTGTGCTGCTTAGCATCTGGTCCACAGACGAGGACCCCCTCATCTTCTTCACCATCTCCTCATATTTGTCCATGAGGCATCGCAGCTTGTTACCCATTCACCTCAGCTCCTCATCTTCAATGAGGGTTTCGCTAACTGTCTACGACTCCCCTTCAATCTGTTTCGAATTGCTCAGGCTTGTGCCTCTTTGAACTCCACATTCTTTATCCCCCAACACTTTGTTCTCCTACCTGAGGGCTTCGGCGTTAGACGTTAACTTTTTAACCAGTTCCTTCATTTCCGCCATTCTCCCTTCCATGCTTGCTAACAAGGATTGTTGTTCGAGCGTTTGTGTGTGAGCGTGTAATGGTTGATATACAAAAAGCAAGGTATCGTCTTTAGACCAAATAAACATGGATCTGACAGACAACGTCAACTGTTGAGGAGTGTTTTGTAACCAATGTTCAGGATCACTGTTTAACGTCTGTAGAAGGAGGAAAGAAGGAGTGGTTGGGGTCGTGTAGCCTCTGATGCCCAAATTAGTTATTGTGGGAGTTTAATTTTTGAAGACGAAGAGAATGAGTCTTACCCGTTTCTTTTATTCGTGCCTTGTTCCACATGAAGCACACAAATCATGGTCGTCAATCTCCTTGCCTAGCCGACAAGACAAGACATTTCATGCGGCTACCTATGTCAGGTACTGGGGTCCGACCTTGGTGCAGGCCACTCTCAGATGAATTTAATGTGTTTGATCCTCCGGGGGATAGGATCCTGGTCCTATTAATGCATCGGGATAGGAGACAGGGACAGGCCGCTACCTGAGCTTCCTAGGGCAGGCTTGCCCTGGCCCTTCTCCCTAGGTTTTTCTAGGCAAGGCAGGCCTAGTCCAAGCACACATAAACCACCATTCCATTAGCCATCCTTCACTTTCTGGTGAACCTCTCCATGTTCATTCCTCCAGTTGCCACTATTTTGGAATTAGCCTCAACTTTCACAATCTTGTTCAAAATCTTAGGCCTAGTTTAAATAGCAAGAGCCTCTCATCTGATTTCATCTTATCTCATCTTAGCTCAATATACAAACACCACAAACATAAACACTTTTTAATTTTAAATCTTCAACTTCTTCATCTAATCATTACAACTTTTTCAAACTTTCAAACAAAACACAAAAAACAATTCAACTTTTTCAAATCCTAAAACAAAAATAATATTAAAAATTTATATTCTAAAAATATTAAATTTTATAATATTTGTATTCAACTTTTTGTCTCTCCTTTTCCAAAATCTCAAAAAATATCTCAACTCAAACAAGTTCACTTTTATTTACAAATCATTTCATCTCATCTCACTATCCAAATCAGCTACCAAATCTTTTGCTCTATTCCTAATCACACCTCCACCATCATACTCACCTAGGTTGCCCAAGCAAAATTTGAATATCACCTAATTTGACACATCCCAAAGCTAGCCTTAGCCATTGTAAGACCATAACATTTGGGGGTTTAATGGGAATAGGAGCCATGCCAAGTTGTTGTAAATATGTGTGTATCCACACTACTTATTCTTTTAAATAAGAACAACTTCAACATTTGATCTGCAAGTAAGCTTTTAACTCTTATATATACACTCCAATCCCCAACTTATCCTCCATTCGATCTTTACATTTCCAAAGCCATAAGCATCAACTTATTATAGATGGTAGTATACCCACTACAAGTCCAAACTGAGACACATCATGGGCTTTATCGAGCCATTCTCTTCCATGGATTTTCGGCTTCTTAAGAGCACTGCGATCAGCTTGGCTATTCCATTAGTTAAAATTTGCCTAAATCACACTTTTGCCCTTTTGTCTATCCTTGTCGAAATCTAATCACATATTGGATTATCTATCAAAACTCTATATAATAATAAACAAGGGCACTCTCATTGGAATAGTCAAAGCTAAACTCAAGTTTTAACTAATATGATATGAATTTGTATTTGCCTATTCCATTCACATCCAATCCCCACATTAGATTATCTATTTCTTATTTATATAATAATATAATATTAATTTAATTTAATTTTTAGTTTTTAATTTATTTAATTTTATCATATTTTACCATTCTACCAATTATATGTTAATTAATAATATTATAGCCCTAAAAAAACTTCCAATACCCAAAAAACCCTAGCCAACATATACTACATTATATAAAAGTCAGCATCACCTCTTCCCAAATCAATATATCTTCTACCAAAAACTTGTGAAGCCAAAAAAAAAAGGTGGAAAACAGGAAGAAACAAATACAAGAAAACTCATGAAAAAATAGAGAGATCCGAATGCCATTTTCCAGATTTATAACAAAAACAATATAAGGATTCTATATGAAAACTTAGAATAACTTCTTTTCTTAAATGGAAGAGGAATAGGGTTCTGTAATCAAACTTGTGAAATTTATATTTTTTACTTATCATCATTACAATGTGTTATCTAGAAGATGGACGAAAAGATCGAAAAAAGATTATGAATTCATTTTTTTTATGCTTAAATCAGTTTTAGATAAACTGCAAGTCGTTCCATTTTCTAGTATAATATTGTCAAGTGATCGAGTAAAGTTGCTTGATGGAGCAAGAGGTAGCAAAACATTTCAGATGAAAAGAAAGCCTTCGAGAAGGGAGATTATTCATCCAATACATGCAGCTGCAGCCTTTTTTTATCTAGCTTATATGTGTACTTTAAATTTTGAAGAAAATGTTAAAATGATACATGATATAAACTATATGTTCGAAAACATAGTTACCTCTTGGTAAGTGGAAACGATGAAGCAAA
>QGSO01000775.1:0-15389 GCA_011037825.1 Carya cathayensis | reverse complement strand
CCCCCCCCCCCCCCCAATAATCATGGCAGCTAGGGTCTGTGTTAGACTACACGACTCATTTAAGTAGTTATCCTTTAAGGATGACAGGCCTTGGGCTCTAATCTGGGCTAGACCAATATTAACTTCACTAATTCCTCTCACATGCAAGCGTGGGGAATTCACCAATGCAAAATCTGTAAATATCTTGATTTACTTTACCAAGGAAGTTTGAAACTCTAGTCCACCCCGCTAGGGGTTTTAGACCTATGGCCTACCCCACTAGCTCATTTATTGCTTTGCTTCATCGTTTCCACTTACCAAGAGGTGGGAATTTCAAACTTTGAGAAATATGCATACGTTACCCAGTAACAGTCGCCACGTTCTCTTGCAGATGCGTCATTGAGTCAAGTAATGTTGAGCACATTTACTCTTCATTTCCCCCATTTTTCCATCTTCTTCCTGATTTCTTATTGCATTTCACTCATTTTTCATCTCCTTTCCGATTTCTTGCTGTCTTCTTTACCTTCTTGAAACCCCACTATCTTGACTTCTTTATCTACAACCATAATCTCCCCTTTCTCTTTCTTTCCCTCTACTTTTTCACTCTCTTGTGGCCCAGTGAAACACATCTCAAACCTTTGCTTCCCCAAAGTCCTCCTCTGCTAAAGATGTCCCAACCTTCAAAGGTTATGGGTGGCATTCCACCCTCACTACCAGGGACTTTGCAAATCTGTGCAACACCTAAGCGATCCAAAAATCAATATTTCTAAAACTCCCTCATCATGGTTGTGTTGATGAACAAGGGTTCGTTGAAAAAGTTGCCCTTCCTATCTGCGCCCGAAGGGAGGTAGTTATACCTGTCTCCAGGGTAGGGAGCCCCATGCCCTACCTCTCCGGCGTAGCCCCTGCTAGGGCTTATTTAATGCAGCGTGGCCTGAGGAGGGCGTCAGGTCTGTCCCATTGAGATGGTGTGCTGCTTCTTCCTTGGTGAGAGAGGAGCTTAGCACCTTCCGGATCATGACCCACCAGCCCCTCGGCTGGACCCTCCTTTTCTTGGGCTAGAGCACCCACAGATATGAGGCCAGGAGTCGAACGGGCCCAGGTCTGGCCCTGGGCCCAGGTCTGGCCCTGGGCCGGGTGTCACTCCCACTTGGGTTGGGCCAATCTTCTAGGGGGAAATTCCCTCCTAATAGTTACCCCGCCAATTCCTATCAGAAGACTTCAATGGAAATTCCAGCGATCATTGGCTTCTCGACATTTGGCACGACTCGGCTGGAATCGTTTTCCTTTCCCCGCTGTTTGATGCCCAAGACTAGTGGTGATGGCCTCTTGCATGGTCGGGTCCTCGATCAGGCAAATTGGCTGTTCACTTTCCCTCCGAGTAACATGCTCAAACAACTTATTTATTACCCCCATCATGACCCACGTCGTTTCATGTGCCCGGTGGTTTGAAAATGTCCTTACCACGTTCCTCCTCTATCGCCTCAAATTCGCTAGGATCGGGCGACTACTCTGCCCCTACCGCTCAGGCATACGAACCGTCTCTCGAGCCACTATATAGAGTTCTTGAGGTGCGTTGGAACTCTATTGCTTCCAGACCTTCTGCATTGCTCTATTATCACTTGAGACCTTGGCCTTCAACTACACTATTCTTCTATGGCTCCCAAAAAGTCAGCTCACCCTGCTCTGAAGGGCTCAAGAGATCACAAGACCGCTGGGTCTTCTAATTAGGCCCGCTCACCCTCCAGGACAGAGGCCGCTGGGGCTCTTGCGAATAGCCGAGGGTTTGCGAGGTCTTCGTGGCACTCCTTGGTGGTTCCCTCTAACATGGAAAACCTGAGGGGAGAGTTCAGCATCCCAGAATGCACTGTTCTCAACATCTCGCAGCTGGATAAAGGGGTTGTGGACTCCAAGGGGTATGCTTACAAGGTGGCGCTATTCTCCTCCATGTTCCGTGACGGTCTTAGGCTGCCCTTCTGCCTTTCAATGCTTGATGTACTAGACATGGTCGGCATGGCACCCGCCCAACTCCTCCCCAATGTTTGGAGAATTCTAGTGGGTTACTGCGTAATTTGGCGATGGGCACTAGAGGAAGTTCGCGACTCTTGGCCCAACCTCACTAGCAGGGAGTTCTTCCTCACTCACTTAGTGTCAAAAAGGAGGGGCAACCTCCGTGATTTTGCTCCCATTTACCCCTTAGTCCACCTTGAGCGGGAATATGATAGCAGGATCCTGGGCTTCAAACACTTCTTCTACTTTTTCGGCGCTGGGTGGGAGTACCCCCTAGGGTAGTCTACGGGACAGAGCTACCCAGTTCTAGCTAACTGGGTAATTGGTGCCTAAGGGGAAGCCCCCTAAGTCGCCAACGCGCCGAGGAAGATCTGCCATATCGAGAATGTACTGGAATGGGTTGCCGCCCACCCGAACGAAGTTTGCGGCAATACCTTCTCGCACAAAGTCGAGTTGGGTCCTCCTCGATTCCACTGGGTTCCACCGGTAGTCCGTCATGCCAGCAGTTCATCAACCCCCCAGTAGAAGGAAAAGGAAAGAAGCCGTGGCAGAGCTCCCCAGCCAAGTCAGATTCCGATGACAATGATGCTCCCTATTTCCCTGTCAATCTTCGACTGGCACTTCCACCCACAAGCCCCACCTGTGAAGTGGTGAGAGAGGGATCGCTGCTTCATGCCACTCAAATGCTCGAGGAGTTGGCATCTTCCTCGAGAGGTCACTCCACTCCCTCATCTTCTGCAGTTGCCGACAACATAGCTTTACTTTCCTCCCACTGGGGGTGGGGGGGGGGCACCTAGCTTCCTCATTTTCCAACGCCTACCAAGGCTATTCTTCCCGGAGTCAGCTAACCCAAAGAGGGGCACCCGAGGTGACCAATGCAAGGTGCCCCAGACTCGGGTACCCTTTGGTGAGTGTCTCAGGCGCTCCTGCTCAGGTCTGTTCCCGAACTCGAATTTCCATATCCCAGTGCTCTTCCAATACTTTTCTTGCGATCTTACTGGATTTTTTCTTAGTAGGTCACCGGCCAGCCGCTAACCCTGGTAGTGAGCAATCAGGGGGGCCCGGTTCTAAGGATCACTGGCTTCATTCTGTGGTTCCCGTAGTCTCCCCTCAGCCAATGGTCGACGTGAGGTCCCCTGTAAAGCACACAAGTCTCACTCCAGATTTGCAGGAGCGGCTGCGTGATGCAGAGTCTAAGTTAAGGAGGTCCTAAAAGGAAGTCACTATGTGTCATCTTGATATGGTGCGCAAGTCAGAGGTACAAGAGACCCTAGAGAGGATGCTCTACAGCAAGAGGAAGGAGCTAGAGGAACTCCGAACGGCACACGTCTCTTTCCAGATGGTGTCACTCTGGGGAGTCCTCCCTTAGGTTTGCCAAAGACAAGTTCCTGAAGGTTGGCCAGACCCTCTCGCAGCGGATGAAGACCATCACGACCCTGAGGGTTGAAAGGAAAGAGCTGAGGTCAGCGTCTTAGCAATAGCGGCTAGAGCTTTTAAGAGTGTGGCAGGTCAGGGATGACGTGTGGCGCCACGGGTTCCTTTTTGGTAGGGAGGCGCTGAGGATATATTTACTTACAAACCCCAGGTGTGAATTGCTTTCACTAAATCCAAAGTTCCAGGCTCCGGACCCCATTAATTTAGAGGCCGGAGCTCAGATAGGGGTGGATCTGGTCCCCAGCACATTCTCAGATGCGCCCAAGGCACAAGCAACGGTTATGACGCCTTCAAAGGCGAACCCCGCCGAGTTGGATAAGTCGGCCGAGGGGTCTTTTGTTTTGTTATCTTCTTTCTTCCTTATTTATATGTGTATAAGCATAAAACTTTTATTCCTGCTATACTAGTGGTTGGGCAGTCCTTGTTTTGGCTAATTTGTTTAAATTTTCAATGTTTGTGACACATGCGCCTCCTTGATTCATGCCTCATGTTCCCTCCTCTATTTCCCTTCTTCTTCTCTCTTTCCCTTTTTTTTTAGGCTGCGTTGGTAGCAAACGCCATGTGTCTCTTTGTAAACTGTAGATGAGCTAATCAATGAAAACACACATTTCCTTTTATGCCTTGACTCCCTTTCCTTGTTCTGACTTATCCTTTCACACTATTTTTTTGCTACCAATTCGTAGCATTTTCTTTTTCGAGAAGACACCTTGAATTCTACTTTCCTATTATTATTGTCGTATTTGCCCCTTAGCCTTCCCGTGAGAGTGAGTTAATCGACAACATTCCTTCTATGGATCTGGAAGGATTTCGAACAGTCAGTCATTCATTACTCATCCATTGGTTATCCTGCCTTTATAGTGTGGATGCCATTTCCCCATGCTTTCCATGAAATCTGCGCGGGACATTTCCACCAGATTAGCATTTGATCTGAGGGAGCCTCACAACGTGCATATACTCTGAACCTAAGGAGGTGAACCGTCACTCCCAACCTATATATAGGTCTTACCCTCTTCTTTGCTTGCCACCAAGTCTCCTCCTGCTTCCTCAAGCATTCTAAAATCCTACTTTCTTTTTTTCCTATGGTGCTCATATCGGTTGCTCTCAACTTCAATGGGTACCCTGGCCCAGGATTGGTTTTGTGATGCCGGGTTTTTATGGAGACATGCATGCGGCGGCCTCCTCGAGGCTCCCACGGATGCCCTTCTAAAAGTTATGATGTTCCTCATTACCAGGAGATGTTTTGAAAAGATGCATGTATCCCACCTTGTGGGACGATCGTTCAATGGGTTTTTCTACTTCAAAACTACTCTTGCAGTTCACAGTTCGTCCTTACATCCTGGTCAGCTCCCATTGGTGGGGTGTCTTCTCCTGCCCCAGCCCTTCATCGCCTAGTGCCTTCTGGAGGAAGGGCAGCAGCCGACTCACCATGGGCTGTCACTTCTCTCGTGGGCAGATCTATGCCTCGCCAAGCCTAGTTTCAATGGTTTTGTAACTCACCAAGGGGGGCTTCCCATGGTGCCGTACCCCTTCTCTCTAACCCTTCGGGGAGGTTATTATCCCTTTACAATGAGGAGATGGGGTACCGTTCAGGCAACCTCAGAGCTGGACCTGCGCTAGTCCTCGGGGGAGGTCGGGGTGGCCCAAAGCCACTCTCGCCTGTTGACCCATGCGTGGAGGGATTCAGTTCATTCCCTTGCAGGAGCTTTCTCACTTGAGGTGAGTCACCTCATGGAAGGATCGTACATTCCCTCAGGCGAGCTTTCGTTCATTCCCTTATAGGAACTTTCCCATGTGAGGTGCGTTGCCTCAGGATCGTACATTCCCTTAGGGGAGCCTTCGTTCATTCCCTTACTGGAGCTTTCCTGCGCGAGATGTGTTGCCTCAGGGGAGGTTCATTGGTTCAGTTGGGTAGTCCTAGGACTGTCCCGCGCTCCTCTAAATGAGAGGTAGGGATGCCTCAAACCGCACCCACCTCTTTAACCCTTCGGGGAGGTCATCATCCCTTTGCCGCGAGGGGATAGGGTATCGTTCGGGCAGCCTCAGGGCTGGACCTACACTCCTTAGCGGGGCAAGTTGGGGTGGCCCGAAGCCAATCCCTCTTGTTGACCCACACGTGCAGGAACTCTGTTTGGGCAATTTGTCTGACTGGCCTTGCTCCCATCAATTGTCATCGCGGGGAAGGTCAGAGGACCGGGCTGGTGTCATGTCCAAGCCTCGTCATGTCGGAACGAGGTATGTTTGGGCCGCCTCAAGGTTGGACCCGGTCTCTTCCACAGGAGAGATGGTCTAACTTGGGGTTAGCTTTGCCTATTGACCCATACGGGAAGGAAGTTTGTTTAGGCAGTCCCTAACTGGACCCGTTCCCATTAGTCTATACCCATGATGAGGGTCGCCCCATGTGTCACTCGAGACTAGCTCGCTTCCCGCTCAAGGAGAGATCGAGCAGCCCTTTGGCATTACACTCGTCCCTTTGGTACCCCTCAACGAGATTAGTCATGAAGGGCCAAGGGGCCATCCGCATCTTCGTTGTGATGGGGACAGGTTCCATTTCGAGTAGCCTCAAGGCTAGACTCGCGCTCCTACGCAGGGGAGGTCGAGATGGCCCGAAGCTGATCCCGCCTATTGACCCACGCTTGGAGAAATTTCATTCAGGTAGTTTGAGACTAGACCCGCTCCAGTCCGTTGACCCGCGCGTGGAGGAATTCTGGTTGCGTTCTCCGAAGCATAGTTCCAGAAATAATCACGCGTTTCTCATTAATGATAGAAACGCCGGTAGCCATAGGGTCAGTAATAATAAGAAAATATGAATGCATTTTATGGGCATCATCGGTAAAACATTCGTAGATGTTCAGCATTCCACAAGTGCTACAATTCATTCCCGCAAGAATCTCGTAGCCAATACGCCCCAGGGTGGTTACTGGCGACTACCATATAAGGGCCTTGCCATCCTGGTCCGAGTTTGCCTTCTTTCTTTGCCGCTACCCCCGTCTGCTTTAGCACGAGGTCTCCTACTTTGAATGACCTAGGGCACACTCTTTGATTGAAGCAGCTCTCCACCCTCTTCCTGTATGTTGCCATTATCATCTCAGCTTCTTCTCGAACCTCTCCCACCAAGTCGAGTTGTTCTTCCAAGCGTCGATCATTAGAGTGTTGCTCATAGTGGCGCACTCGGTAAATTGGGATGTCAACTTCCACTGGTGGCATGACCTCATGACCGTATGCCAAGATGAATAGGGTCTCTCCTGTCAACGTCCTTACAGTTGTCCTATAGGCCCACAGGACGGCCGAGAGTTCCTCTGCCCATGCCCCTTTCCGATCGCTCAGCTTATTCTTTAATATCCATAACAGGGTTTTGTTGGTGGCTTCCACCTGACCGTTCGACTGGGGATGTCTCGGGGACGAGTACCAAAACTTGATCCCCAAGTCTCAACACCACTCATGGTAATAGTTCAAGTCAAACTGCCTTCCATCATCAGACACGATGCAGTGGGGCACCTCGAACCGGCAAATGACACTCTTCCACAGGAAGCCAGTAATGTTATTGGTCGTCATTGTTGCTAGAGCTTCGGCCTCAACCCATTTGGTGAAGTAGTCCACCGCCACCACCACAAATTTCACTCCTCCTTTCCCTAAGGAGAGGGGTCCCACCAGGTCGATTCCTCATTGCATGAATGGCCAAGGAGAGACTAATGGCGCCAATTTCGTTGGCGGGCAGTGGATGATCCTCGCATACTCTTAGCACTTCTTGCACGTTGGTACATATTCCTCGGCATCCTTCAGGGCGCGCAGCCAGTAATACCTGGCCCGCGTGCCTTTCCCGCTAGTATCCTTCCTCCAGCATGGTCCCCACAGATTCCCTCGTGTGTCTTTGCCAATACTTGTTGGGCTTGCTCACGTAAGATGCATCTTAGCAGGGGGCATTGTACTGGTACAGTACCCCGTCAACTATGGTGAATTGCACTGCCTGATATCTCATCTCCATCGCCCTTTCTATGTTGTCGGGTACCTCATTGTCGTTTAGGTATCGCTAGATGTCCTACGCCCACTTGGGCACGCCCGGTCCTACCTCCAGCAATTCAATCCCTATAGCGGGCACCTTCATGGTCCACAAGACAGTGGACTCCGGCACCGGGGCAGTCTCCTGCCCAGATGTGATTTTTGCCAACTTGTCTACCTTATCGTTTTCCGCTCTAGGGATATGCTGAATCTAGAAATATTGGAAACAAGCATGCTCAGCCTGCACCACCGCCAGGTACTTTCTCAATTTCTCACTCTTCGCCATGAATTCTCCTCTCACCTAGCTTACTACCACCTAGGAGTCGCTCTGAATTTTGCTTACTCTGTGCCCAAGGATCTTGCTATTGTCATGGCTAACTACCATCGAGGTTCAGTTTCATTTTGTACCACCACAACACCTCAAAGGCTTCCCGAAGGTCCTCTAGGTGTTGAGCCGGGGTCTTGCTTTTTACTAACAGGTCATCCACATATACTTCCATATTCCTTCCAATCTGGACTTTAAACATTTGATTGACCAGCCGTTGGTAGGTAGCGCTTGCATTTTTCAAGCTGAACGGCATGGCGATGTAGCAGTATAATCCTCTGTCGGTGATAAACGATGTCTTTTCCTCATCGCCAGGGTACATGCGGATCTTATTGTACCTCGAGTAAGCATCTATAAAGCTCAGGAGCTGGTGGCTGGCCATCAAGTCTATGATGAGGTCGATGCAGGTAAGAGAGAAGCTATCCTTGGGACATGCGTTGCTCTGATCCATGAAGTCCATACACATTCTTCACTGACCATTGTGCTTTTTAACGAGTACTACGTTGGATAGCCAGTTCGGGTAGTGCGCCTCTCGTATAAATCCCATTGTTAGCAAGCAATCTACTTCGAGCACAATGGCAGCGTTCTTCTCCGCGTTGAAGCTTTTGCGCTTCTGCCTCACCCGTCGTCCACACTCAGATGATGTTGCATGATGGCTGGATCGATTCTTGGCATGTCTTCGTGAGTCCATGCGAAGATGTCCCGATGTTCAATGAGCAATCGCTGTAGCGCCTCTATTATCTCAGCATCGATCCCTGTCCCGACCCTGACTGTCACATCGACCCGATTCAGGTAAAGTATAATTAGTTCCAAGGGTTCGTTCACCTCCACCTTTCTCAACGTGGACTCATCTCTCTTGTAGCCCTCGGGGGAGGGGGGGCACACTCGGAGGTCGACGATAGGGTCAGGAACACCTCCTTACTTCACCAGGTGGCCCTAACTCCCCCTCCAGCACCTCCCAACCCAGTGCCCACTTCATTCTGCAAGGTGGTCATCCCGGTTCTTTGTCGGCTTCTTCCCCTTGCAGTTCCTTGGTCGTCACCTCCCTTCCCTGTTCGGTCAAACCTTCGTGCCCTCCTAGAGTGGGCTCCAGCCGGCGTGCAAAGGACACGTTCAACTATAAAATCAGTCGAATCCCACAGACAGCGCCAAATGTTAACGTCATATTTCGTACGCCTTTCGGCCGGACTCCTCGAGGGCTCGGGCCTTCTCTCTTACCTGCACACACAAACTCACTCTCAGTTTCAACAACTCGGTGGGTCGCTGGATGGAGCCTCTGATGCTTAAGTCAGTCTCGTTTCTAGGAGAGAGTGTTCTCAATTAGGGAGTTTATTCTTACCCCTGTCTGGCATTCGAGGGACGTACTTATACCTATCTCCAGGGTAGGAAGCCCCATGCCCTGCCTCTCCAGAGTAGCCCCTACCAGGGCCTATTTAATACGGCGTGGCCTGAGGAGAGCATCAGGTTGTGATGTCCCATCGAGATAGAGTGCTACTTCTACTAGTCAAGTATAATATTTATTATTATTAAATAAATATTATAATTATTAAATAAGTATTTCAATAAAATTAAATATTGTAATAAAATTATATTTATTGAAAAATTTGAATATTTTTTTCCTCCAATATTTTTAATTTTAATTACTTCACATCTATTTGTCTATTTATAAATTTTTAATTCGAATTATTGATAAATGGGTGAATTTTTAATTTTAAATTCAAATTTTGAATTTGAATATATGGACAGGAGCGTCAGAAGCTGCTTGATGTCTAAAAAGTTAACCATCCAAATACAGTGCATAGGTGAGATGGGATTTTGAAAACTAAACTAACTTCCGTTTGGATACACGGATGAACACAGCCGTATAACTGGGATGAGATGATTTGTATCTCATCCATGTATCCAAACCGGCGTGCGATATTATTACTGAGAGTAGTTTTACGCAAGTTAGTTTGAATATAGTAGATATTATATATATAAATATATATATTCAAAGTTAGGATTTACAATGGTAATATTAGATATAAATTTTAAATAGACAAAATACACACAAGATTTTTTTGTAAGAAAGTGAAATACAGTAATAAATAATAATTTTTTTAATATTTTTTTAGGCATGATTTACATTTTTTTTTTATAAAAATTTATATGTAACTTGTTTATTTACTGCTCATACAAATAATTTATCTTATTAAAAAAATTAAAATGTACAAATATAACGCATTTATTTTGAAAAAATTAGGTGGATATAAGATACTCGTGACTCCATTATTTTATAATATGAGATGCACAACTTGCCCAGTAGCCAGTCATATATCTAGATGGGGATGACTTTATTGTACCTAATAAGGGCTTAAGTTGGCTAATCCAATGTTCTAATTTATGGACTCATTAACTAAATAAATAACTATATTGATATTTGGCTAATCTAATATCAAGGTTTTTCCTTTCAAAGAAAAAAAAAAAAGGTATCATTATTTTTAGGTTATATTTGGATTTAAAATTAATTTCAACTCATTTCTTCTCATTATTATAATTTTTTCAAATTTTTAAATAAAATATAAAAAATAATTCAAAATTTTTTAAATTTCAAAATAATAATAATATTAAATTAATAATATATTATTTAACTTTTAATTTTCATTTAATTCATCTTAACTCAACTTACTATCCAAATAGCACTCCACTTCGTTTAGATTGAGAGATGATTTCACATCATGTCAACTCATATTATCTCATCATTATAATTTTTCTAAATTTCTATATAAACTATAATAAATAATTTAATATAATTTAATTTTTTTAAATTTTAATTTAATTTTTTTAATCTTAAAATAATATTAATAATATTTTATTTAATTTTAATATTTTATATAAAATTATCTCATGAGTCATTGTAATAAAGATTATTAAAAAATAAAAAATAGGAGAAGATTTTGACTCGAGTCCCTCGGTGTGAGGAGAACATGCAATGGTAATCTTAAAAGGCGGGCAGCTTGGATGTTGAGATGAGAATTTTAAGTTTGAGTTTAGAGTTTAAAATATTAGTTTTAGTAATATTATTGAATTAGAATTTGAAAAAGTTGTATTGAAATTTGAAAAAGTTGAATTATTTATTATATTTTGTATATAAATTTATAAAAAGTGTAATGATGAGATAAGAATTTTGAATTTGAGATAAGAATTTTTGATTACCAAAGCTGCCCTGAGACGTGCAGATGGGGCAAAGCTGAATGGTCCCGAGGACTCCTCCGCAAAAGTCATCTGCAGAAAGGGTCCCACGAAAAGATGCTGTGCTTGCTGTTTAGGGTCAAACAAATTGACCATGACCGTGTGTTTGGGGGTGTGAAACCAAATCCACACGCCAACAGGAGAGGACCGAACAATAAAATAAACAAAAATAACGAAAGGTGTGTGTCAAGCATTGCCATTTAAGTTGTGTTCTGCACGGTGACGTCCCCATCCAACTTTTCCCAATCCTTCCACCATACCGTCGAATGAGACGTTGTAACTTCTGCCACGCACTCCCTATTACAAAATTGACCGTTGATTTTCTTTGGCATGGCCTCCAAATCCATAGCCTCGTTAGGGGTATAATCGGTTCAATTCGATCTGATTTTAGATAAAATTTAAGACCGAACCAGTAGACACCGATTTTACATTTTTCAAAATCGATTACGCACCGATTACCCTCCTAAACTGGTACTCCGGTTTTACCGGTTTTCGGTCCAATTTGGTCCGGTTTTCCAGTTTTAATAAAATACATATGTATCATAAAAAATATGTTTATAAAAATAAAAAATAAAAAAAACTGTTATGTCAAAAAATTCTGCTATAAAAAAACTGCTATATAAAAAATCTGTTATGTAAAAAAAATCTGCTATATAAAATAATTATGCTATTAGTATAGCTTTATATAAAAAAAATTATGCTATTAGTATAGCTTTATATAAAAAAATCTGCTATATAAAAAAATTATGCTATTAGTATAGCTTTAAGTGTATAAGGCCATCAAAATTTAGTAATAATATTTGAGTATTTTTTTTTTTGTTCTTACTTCTTATGTATCTATGATAAAATGTTATTAATAAATAATATATATATTTATAATATTATATATTTAAAGCATATGATCAATTAAATTTTCATGTTTAAGATTAAATTTTTATTTTATAAATTATAATAACATTATCTTATATATAATTATAATTTATATAATTATATATTATATATAAAAATTATATATAATATAAAATATATAATATATAACATTAAATAAATAAATAAAAATATGTTAAATAGTACCGGTCCATGCCGGTCCGGTCCGGTCTAAAAATGACCGGAACCGGACCGGTTCCGGCCGGTTTTCCATTTTATGAAACCGGTTCCGGACCGGACCGGTCCAAAACCGGTACAACCGGTTCGGTCCGGTTTTCCTGTTTACCGGTTAAAATTTACACCCCTCTATCCCACCGGCCATCAGCAGTCAGTAGTTCAAATATTTTAAATATTATTTAATCTCATTTTATTATTAGAATTTTTTTATTAAATTATTACATAAAATATAATAAATAATTAAAATTTTTTAAATCATAAAATAATAATAATATTAAAATTTAAAATTTAAAAATATTTTATCAACTTTTAATTTCATTTAAAATAATATCATATCATCTCAAATCATGTAATCTAAAATTAACTACAGTTGTTGTCCTGTAACACCCTTATCCCGTAGGCAGGAGTTTCACTTTCGTACTTACATAAAGCAAGACAATTGACTTGCATAATTTGCAAAAACATATTTTTCATTCTTAAAGGAGTTTATAAAATAAAACATAACTCAATTTCTCAACTAACTGGACTGAAAATACTAAGTTCATGGTCTATTCCTTCTATACTTGCCCGTTTGCTTGAACTAATCATCATCCTAACTCGGGTGGAGTTTTAAGAAAAATAAGAATAAATTGAAATGAGTCGACCATGCTTGAGTTTGTGATTTGTACATCCACCATGATCTAAACTTAATGTCTATCCAATTAATTAATCTGATTAAACTGATAAATTGATCTGATTTGAATAAACTATTCTGAACTTATCTTGCATTTATAATTAAAATAACTTGTATGTCTTATGAGACATGAGATACATGATAAACATACTGATATACATAACTAAAGCTGAATATGATGCATGACATGATCATGTGCTGTGCTGAGTGATATGTTGGCATACATTATGACATGAGGGGTACTTAAAACTAGTTGTCAATGAACTGGCTTAATACATATATAATATGAATTGTGATGATCTTATTGTATGATCATATTACTTACATCACTGCATTGCTTCCTGAATATTACTTCATGGCTGGTCACCTATACAAAGTATTAAATATCACTACATCTGTCTTAGATAACGGGTCTTAACATTATGCTTGATTGATACATATCTTGGAAAATCTTTTAATACACCTCAAGTTTCATACAAAAATATTGAATCATAAAGTTAAACAAGCATATTATAATTAAGTAAAATACTTGGGCTAATTCAACTTCCTTGAAATAAATCATAGAAATATAAATTCTTAAAATAGGTTTTACTTTCTCATAACTTATCGTAATTATTAATTCTTTACAACAAGTAATAATAAATATTATTATCATTTAAGTATTCTTAACGTACTTCTTTATTTTAAATTCATAACTTAGTATATGGTTATAATGACATTTGTCAAAGCTAATCGTTTAATCTCGTTTTAATAAAATAGACTTAATCAGATTAAACCATTTAACATAAATTAAGCACATACTATTTTAAATACTAATATAGTAATTTTATCGAAGTTAACAAAATAACAATAGAACTTCTTTTCGATAATTAACTTAATCATAGTTACAAATTTACAATTCAAATCTTGGTTAAGCTACTATTATAATCTTACAATAATTTAAAAACAAAAAAATCATATTACTATTATTAGAGAATCTCGTTTGATTTAACACTATTAATTAACACATAATTATTTAAATACCAATATTATATCTAAACTTAGATTGTAGTTTAGTAGATAATATATTCCGTCAACTTATGTAAACTAATCGTGGAAAATAATCAACTCGCGTACAGATTTAACAAGACTTAAATAACATTTTATAACTTAATAGGAATTAATATAAAAAATAATAGAGACTAGTTTCATAAAACATACCCACTAAAGTTACAACATCTATTATTAAATAATGAAATTATATCACTACAAGGATTTAGGCTTTTTGCAGCGCCTAAAATCCTTGCAAATCGTGCTAGAAAACGCTGCAATACCTCAATTGCAGCGTCTCCATATCCCTTGCATGTTCGCCGATATAAAAGTGTTATTTTTGATCATTTACAAGGGAACAGTAAGAACACTGCAATTAATTTCTTTTGCAGCGTTTTTTCTTCGCTGTATTGACCAACATATAGCTCTGTAAAAAGGATGTGTAGATGCATATCTTAGCGCTGCAAAAACTTAATTACAGCGAATTTAATCCTTGCTTTTAGAAAAAATTGCGCTGCAAATAATGCTAAATACAGCAGCGTTTTTATGTCATCGTTGCTTTAATTATCTTTTACAACGTTTCTAGGTCGCTGCAATTTCTAACGTAGCGCTGCAAATGATAAACAACAAATCCTATTTTCATTGCTTTAGTACAATTTTCGCAACACCAAAAGATCGCTGCAAAAACTGACAAATAAAAGTAACAAATCCTAATTTCGCTGGTTTTAGAATATTTAGCAACACTACATGATCGCTGCAAAAAGTTGTCCAGCGCTGCAAATTTCCCATATCAAAAGCAACAATTGCTTACATCGTTGCTTGAAGTATTTATTGCAACATCACGAAATCGCTGCAAAAAGTTAAGTAGCGCTGCAAATACATTTAATCCAATTTCCCTTCAGTTGCCTTTCTCATTGCTTAATAATTGTTGCAACGAAAAACTAACATGCTGCAATAGGACTATCATTGTGGTGGGGTAATGGCAGCGATGAAAAAACGCTGCAATTACCTGTACAATAATTTTTTTTTTTTTACCTCCGCTTCGTAGGCGTGGGTATATTTCTCAAAGTCACATTTTCACACTCAACTAAATTATTTTATTTAACTCACTAAATTATTTAAATATGTAATTTAATGACATTATTAAAAATACATAATTATTTATATGCCCAAGGAACCTGATGGAAATAATTTGAAAATTTTATTTTAATACCTTAAAATGCACTTAATTATTGAAAAATATCAACCATATATAGACTGATCAATGATTTTGCAATACTTTTTCACCTACATTACAACGACCACACATATACTTAATAAAATGTGTAGTGCTTAGAAAATAGTAAACATATTAGAAAGTTTGTTTAACTTCCCTTATATGCACCGATGAATATAATAAAGCAAACACATTCATTCATCTAAACTCAGTTGTCATTCACATTAATTGTAATTATGGGCTATACATGGGGTGGACCAATTGGAACCAAGAACCTACAACTTACATACTACTAAATATATAGAACACATTGTTTCTTCTAAACATTAGATAAAACTGTCACGACATTCATTTAAATGATTTCGCAATGTCCTGCTCTTTTATATTTAAAA